>JAAVUE010000098.1:0-88539 GCA_014898975.1 Fusarium nodosum | reverse complement strand
GCTTACTAGTTGCTGCAGTGTCCTCTGCAAAGCTAGAGCTACCCTGGACATGACAAGACAAGACAAATGATGAGTTAATACATCACCAATGCTTACTGACTCTTGGTATAACTGAGTAATAATGGTTATCACATGTTGAGCAATTTAAAGTCATCAATCCTATGTAGTTTGTAATGCTTCATCATCCAACTCATAGATAGAATTTGACCACAACATAAACACATTGTCTACCGAAAGAGGGGTCATCACAGCGGTTACGGTCATGTCTCACAAGCCACATGTTGAGATGCGTCAATTGACCATCAAGTACATAACATTGCTTATTCATTAAATTGAACCCTGCATCATCCCTCGCCGCTTTAACTAAATAAGGTATCGGAAATCCCGCTTCATCCTCAAAGCCTCATCAGGGCTGTCCATGACCTCAACCGCAGCAGTGTGCGCAGCCACATCCTGCCTCGTCTCCCAAGCAGTCGCCTCTCCCCTCTCAAGCTTCTTGTTGAGGTCGATCAGCACCAGCCTGAAGATGTAGCATCCCAACACTGTTACACCAAACATGGACAGCACAATGCCGTAGCTCTTGCGGTATCCATTCTCCTTGAGGTCCCACACGTACGAACCCGCCACGTTGCCCAATTGACTGAAGGCGTTAATCATGGCAATCGCGACGGCGCGCTTGGCCGGTGGACGAGGGAACGAAGACGAGATCCACGAGTAAAAGACGATGAAGCCGGCGTACGACGAAGCTTGGAGGAAGAGGGCAAGGTAACGCGCTGCGACGGCTTCGGTAGCCATGCTGATGATAAAGCCGATTGTTCCGACACCAATTGGACCGACAATATGCCAGAACTAATTAATTAACTGTTAGTACATGTCCCCAATTGTCGCGACAAAATTGAAGCAGTTGAAACTAACTTTTTCGGCTGTCTTGTCAGAGTGCCAAGCGTTGATGACCGAGACAATACAAGAAAAGACCCATGGGGGCGCACTCATAAGAAGAGTAGGAACGTAGCCGAATCCAAGTGTCTGGGTCAAACTGGGCTGTTTAGTCTGTTAGCAACGTCGCACATTTGTCTCGAGCGCGATTGACTTACGAAAAAGGCATTGAACGAAAGTCCAACAACGTAGGCGGTAAAGGTAAGCATCATGATGTAAATCTTGACATCCTTGACAGCGAGCTTGAGACCGTAAAAGGCGCTCTCCTCACGAGAATCCTCATCGGCCTCACCAACATCCTCCACCATGCGCAGCTGCGCAACCTGTCTCTCCTCCTCGGTGAAACCGCGCGAGTTGTGAGGCAGGTCGGGGAGGATAAAGGCAGCAGACACGGCAACGCCCATGGTGATGGCGCCCTCAATCCAGAAGAGCCATCGCCACGCAGCATGGCCCAGCACACCCTGCATGTTGGACAAGACACCCGCACCGACGAGGGCAGAGAAGGCGTTGGAGATGAGGTTACCGCAGAAGAGAATGGCATTGCGCTTGGTGAGTTCGCTTCGCGTGTACCATTTGGACAGAATGAGCAGCGCACCAGGCAGGAAAGCCGCCTCAACGAAACCGAGGAAGAATCGAATGCAGACCATTCCCGCAAAGTTGTGGACGCTACCACTGAGAGTGGAGATAAGACCCCAGAGCAACATGGCGGCAGAAATGTACAGCGAAGGACGCTGGATGCGGTTGATGAACATGTTGGAAGGTACCTGCATGAGAATGTACCCAACGTACAGAATACTCAAACAGGTGGCGTACTGGTTGTAGCTCAGGTTCAGGTCTTCCTGGAGACCCTTGAGGCGGGCGGCGGCCATGTTATTGCGATCGAGGTAGTTCATGATGTAGATGAGGACGAAGAGGGCGCAGCGAGTATCGAGTTTGCGCTTCATGCGCTTTTCGACGGCTGCGCGGTGCTGAGGGTCCATTGCGAGGGCTACAGCTGTCGCGCCGCGGGATTGCGACTCGACGCTTGTTTTGGCCGTGGCCATGTGGTCGTCTGGCTTCTGGTCTGCCATGATGAAGGATTGGGCTGGAGACACAGCAAGAGGGGGATGGTTGTTCAATTCGGTCGGGGCATTGTCGCACTTATGAAGAAACCTGCCATGCCATGTTACATCATCGCGTCGCTCTGTTTGTCGTAGCGTATCACGGAGAGAAAAAGAAGAAGGGAAAAAAACATGGGGGGACGAGAACTGGGGAAGGGGGATTATCCGCTGTGCTTAACCCGAATGGGCTAAGTTGATCCCCCGGTTTCCCCCAGAGTTGGTTGACAGTCACCCTCTCGCTTGAAAGATGGAAGAAGATGCAAAAATCTGAGTGTCACACTTTTGAGGGTGACGACCAATTAGTTGTGACTTGTGAGTGATTTGTGGAGGTGGTGGGTGTAGATCTTGTCCTTGTAGAGAGGGGAGATATTCAGACCCGACTGGTTAGTGGGTGACTGTAGTGTATGTTTTCAACATTCTGCAACAAATAACAACAGCATACATCCAGTATCACCAGAAAGAAATGATGTATCCATCTAATCGCCAGTAGATCGTTAGATAAATAAGAAATAAACATTTTACAAAACCGTTTAATGCCGAAACAGCACATCTTCTCCTCATTAACTAACCTCCAAGTTTTACAACGTTGGAGAGGAATGCGGAGTCTCCGCAAAAAACAAAAGTGAGGGGAATCTGCCCATTCCAACCCCTACAGTAACGAAAAGGCCCGAATACCAAAAACGGAGTTACCACTTTCAGTCAAAAACCACTGAACCCAGCCAGTCTTCCCTTAGTAGTGATCAATGCTCAAAAACAACACAAGGCAGCAGAATTAAAATTTGGTTTGCAATGCCCGTGGGGAAATATCGAGTTTACAGTGGAGATTAAGTTGGGGAAGAAAAGAATTGGAGAGGTTCGTGCTAGTAGGGGGATTTTGGGTTTAGCGATGGATTAATAGTGGAGGAGGTTAGCTAATGGGGAGGGTGAGTGTCGACCGGTCCTCGGGAATTGTCGGTCAACAAAGGTCAATGCTTGGGGTGGATTTGTTGTTGATGGGTAAGAATAAATCCAGTGCCATGGAATGGGTAACAAAGGCATTGGATGAACAAGTTTCTTTGCAGAGTGTTGTGTTGATCTCTTTGAGGTTCCTGGGGAAGCTGACTTGTGGACGTTGATGGTTGGTGGCTGTTGGAGATGGTTGGCCAAGATAACAACAACCAGAAAGAGAAACTTGGGGCCTACATTCAGTTACTCTAGAAGATTTGGTCTTGGATTTTCAGTTTCTATACTTGAGTTACCTGATTGTTGGCGACTAATCTATCACTAGGTAAAATACAATCATCTTCAGACGCTACCATAATCTTTGACAACTATATAATGTCTAACTCATAAATTATTTTTATAATCATCAATGAGGCCTAAGCACTCACGAAACAGTCGCTAATATCCAGATCTAAATATCTATCACAATCACAATCACCTCTCCAACCGTCCAGCCTCACTCGTCTCATCCCTGGACTGTTTCAAAAACGGCACAAGCGTTGTTCCTCCCGTCCCCGTCAACTCTTCTTCTCTACCCTTCTTCAACGATGAACTCGCCAAATTCTGCGGTCCTTTCGTCATATTCCCCTGTCTCGACGGCAAGATGATGTACCGTGTGACAATCTGGATATGCTTGTTCCTAAACACCGTCAACGCATCTGTCGCTGCGCTGAAAACTTCTTGTAGGCGCTCCTGCTCAACAGTGTGAGGCGTTTGAAGCGCTAGTTCACGAATACTGCCCATTCGGGCAATATATGTCAGGAAACGACGGTGTGGTCCGGGCATGTAATCCTTCACGATATCGTGGTAACTTCTCTCGCCCTTGACTTCGGTGTTGTTTCCACTAGTGATGTGTTCCACTCCCAGCACGATATCGAAGAATTGGATAAGAGAGCTTTGTCCATTGCTCCCACCTCGCAGATGGCGCCATTCACCCTTTCCATCACCCTCATCGTAGAAAACGCCGTTGGGAAGACCAGCAGCTTCCATGTTTTTACTACCTGCCAAAAAGGGACGGATCTTGTAGTAAAAGGTCATGGGATCGCACTTTTCATACATCCTCTCTAACAAAGCACCTACGCCGTCGATGCATGTCTTTAGGTCTTCAAGGGCTGAGATGATGGTGTTGTAGTCCCTTGTCTTGACGGCCTCGAGCGCTTCCATCATGCGAGGAATAATCTTTCCCGCGCGTGCCTCCATGGCGACGCTAATGAGGAGAAACCATGACTCTGACTCTGTACCTGTAAAGGTGTGAAGAGTGGACAGGTCATCGAGGTTGGAAAAGTCTGGGCCTGCGCAGGAAAAGTTCCAGAGGTTGGCTGCGGCATAAGACAAAACGGGAGGAAGTTCGAGATGTTTTGACACGGCGAGGAAGGGGATGGTAATCTGAGGAGGCAGTATCTATCAGAATGTTAGCATACACATACTACAAAAACATGACAAAGTGTACTCACCTCGGCCGGCTTCTCACCGCCCCAAACATATGCATGCGTCAAAAAGGCAAGAACACTGTATGCCCTCCTCCACTCAGCCTCGGACTTTAGTCTATCAGTCCCCAACACAGGCAAGGTATCGACAGCCCGTCTGATATCATTATACTGGATCAAAGCAGGAAGATGTTGGACAATCAACTCCCACGGCTGGTAATATGAATCGGGGAAGTGTTTTAGAGGGCTGTGCTCTGGCAGGAAGGCGTTGCTTGTCACGGCAAACTGCTTTAGCTCAGCCGTGAGTTTGATACGGGGCAATTGGTGTGTAACGGCGTGTGGCGACATTGTGTAGATCAAAGAAGTATACAAAGAATAAACAACAACGACTGGCTAACTCGATGAATGGGCTTGTAGTAGTTGAACGAGAGAAGTGACGTTTTTCTAGAAAAGTCCAGATTAAAATAACAATCCCCTCAAAACCCGCCAAGATGATTCCCTTCCAAGTTTTTCCCTTCCATCCGTCTTCCGTACATTCAATCCTCCGAATATCCTCACCTCCCGAAGTATCATGATCCGGATGACTTTGTGTTACCTCCCGATCGTATCTTCCGCATCCGATGACAGGCATGTGACCAATCGCTAAACGTCACCATGTCAAAAATGGATAATGACGTCCACTATAATCTATTGGATGTCGGTGGAGACGGAACTTCGGATCTTTGTTAGTAAATTCCGCACTTCCGCTCTCACCAAACATTTCTACGCATGGCTATCATCAAAAAAAAAAAAAAAAGGAAGGCCGGGACTGGCCGAGAGAGGGGGTGAAAGTCAAGCATAAAGTGATTTCGTGATCCCGCATCCCATCTATCCATCATACGACTTTCTCACACACACCAAGATTCACAGAGCAATACTTTCCGTCTTATATACAGAACAGTCAGCATCTTATACAATGGAGTTGTCATCTTTTGTCGAGCGTCTACGAAGCGGTGCACCGCCCAAGTTTCCAACCGATGCCAACACGCTTGATTTTGCGCGCAATTTAGATTCGCAGGATAAATTGAGCCATCTCAGAGACGAGTTTGTGATTCCTACGAAAAAGTCTCTAAAGAAAAAGGCTCTTGATGGGTCAATTCGTAAGTCAAAATGTCTTTTTGTCAGGGTTGAAATGAAACTAATGGGTCTGTAGCAAATGGTGTTGCGCAGAATGGTAACGTCACCAATGGCAATGGCACAAACGGCCACAGCAACGGCCATGATGATGATGATCAACAATGCATTTACTTTGTCGGAAACTCCCTCGGCGCTCAACCAAAAGCCGTAAGGGAACATCTCAATGCACAGCTCGAAACATGGGCCTCTATTGGTGTAAACGGCCACTTTAGTGCAATGGGCAATTCACCACTACCCGCATGGCAGGATCTCGCCGAGGACTGCGCTATCCGATCCGCTGACATTGTTGGCGCTTCTCCTCATGAAATCGTCATCATGAATACCCTCACAGCCAACCTGCATCTGCTCATGGCCAGCTTCTACAAGCCCAACGAGAAGCGACACAAGGTCATTCTCGAATGGAAGCCTTTCCCCAGCGACCACTACGCTATCGAGAGTCAGGTTGTTTGGCACGGTCTGGATCCCGAGAAGAGCATGGTCAAGATTGAGCCTAACGAGGACCACATCATCACTACTGATCTCATCCTTTCCACCATTGACCAGCACGCCGATGACACCGCTCTTCTCCTTCTTCCCGGTATCCAGTACTACTCCGGCCAACTCTTTGACATTCCCCGCATCACAGCCTACGCGCAAGCAAAGGGCATAGTCGTGGGTTGGGATCTCGCGCACGCAGCTGGAAACGTTGAGCTCAAGCTTCACGACTGGAACGTTGACTTTGCATGCTGGTGCACGTACAAGTACATCAACGCCGGTCCCGGTTCCATCGCAGGTGCTTATGTCCATGAGCGTCACGGAAAGGTCGAAATGAACTCTGAGACAGGAAAGGCTAGCTACAGACCACGTCTGATGGGCTGGTACGGAGGCGACAAGAGCGTGCGATTCAACATGGACAACAACTTTATCCCCACCGCTGGCGCAGGAGGATACCAGCTATCCAACCCTTCTGCCATCGACCTGGCCAGTTTATCCGGTGCTCTGAGCGTGTTTAACAAGACAACCATGCACGATCTCCGCTCCAAAGCCCTCGTCCTCACAGCATATGCCGAATATCTCCTCGACCAAATCCTTTCAGAGTCCAACGACTCGGAACTCTTCCGTATCATCACGCCACGAGACCCTCTGCAACGCGGAACACAGTTGAGCGTGTTGTTGAAGGATGGTTTGTTGGATAACGTGAGTGCGGCGCTGGAGGAGAACGCTGTGATTTGCGATAAGAGGAAACCTGGTGTTATCCGAGTTGCGCCTGTGCCGCTGTACTCGAGGTTTGAGGATGTCTGGAAGTTTATGCAAATCTTGAAGGGGGCTTTGAAGAATTAGAGTAAAAATGGATTAGAATATGATATAATAAGCGTCAATTGATTTTTATCTTCTTAATACCAATATCGTCTAGTCTAGCATTTGTGTGTGCTGTTCGTGAGAACATAAAGAAGTGTAGATGCGCTATCTAAAGTAGACTTTTGTATAATGTCATTTTTTCGTGAAGAAAAAAAAGACAGCCATGGGTTTTTGCGGCTATGAGCCAAATGATCTATCACCTTTCTTTACCTTTACTTGCCGCACATCATCATGTTGTGCTTACTGTCGGCTAGACATGGCCTTCCCGTATCTGACGACACCATCTGCAGACACGAGGCACGAGCAACACCGTCGGATACAATATCGAGAATGTACCCGCAGCCATCTCCGAACTTCCGCAGTTTCCATCACTGTCGGTTGATTACGTGGTGCACCCTCGCCCATGAACATGTTTTTGATCTACAGGTGATGTGTCAGATCAATCCCCCCACCACCGTCTAAAAGCGCAAATAGATTCAAAGCCGAGCCCGTATCAGCTTCATTACCCATCGTCCAATAGCTCGGGTCGGGAGTCTGCATCATAGACTCACTGAGTCCTAGAAAGGCCGAATCCAAATCGCCAAATAGAGGGGATGCCACATTCTGCAATCCGTTGTGTTGTAGGAAAGATCTATCTAGTGATTCTCTTCCTCTGCTTGCCGCTGGACTGACTCCGGGCTGGCTTGTCTCTCTGCGGAAGGCAGATGGTGAGTCAGTTGTATCAGAGGGTATCAGACCGAACAACTGGCTTGAGTTTTCGGTGCGTCGTTGACGTTCGGCAAGTTCGCGCTTTTCAAGATGTTCGAGGGATGTTGCGAGAAGAGATTGGGCGATAAGTGAGTATTGACCCGCGTGTGTGTCGTGGTTGGAGCAGTGGTCCAGAGCGTGTATGGCCATCCGGGTGTATTTTTCTAGGACTCTACCGAATCCTCCTAGGAGACCGATACCTAAAACAAGGGAGCTGGCGAATAGCCATGACCTGTAGACAATTAGAAAGACGCTGGGTATCGAGATTCTGATACTCACACTAGAATAGGAACATGTCCAACAAGAACACCCCTCTGGATCAAGTCAAGTATAGGATCAACCATCAAACTGGCCGCATCGATGCAAGCATCAGCAAGCTTCGACTTTCCAGATGTCAAAGCAGATCGGCCATTCGAAGCAACCGAACCATCAGACAACCGTCTGCAGAGCTCATACATGAGAAATGGGCGGGACACTAGCATGACAGCGTAGTAGTACGTAGCCAAGATCTGACACGCGCCACTTGCTTGAGCCCTGTCTTGGATATCCGGATTGGCGATTATATCTTTAAGCTGTTTTAGCCATCGCGAAGACCAATCTCGTAATTGAAGTGATATGCCCTCGGTAAGCTGTAAAGAGATCTTCCGTCGTGAGTAAATCTCTGTTACAACACCCTCCAGAACCAAGAATATCTGCACTGAAGCGTTGAGTAAATCGAGTGATTCATCAAGGTTCTCATCAGGACTTTGATAAGGTACCGTGCAGTCCACATCCGACGTTGCCGGCGGCCTTCCCATAGATGAGCTAAGAAACAGATCAACAACACGCAAACTCTTCCACAAACGATCCCTTTGTCTGTGAATATCCGGCCCGAAACGCGCATTGACTTCTGTCCTGTGGATACCAATAGAATAAGCTGCTCGGACAGCTGTGCCGAAGAACAAGAATGCGCCGTTGATCTGACATGAGCAGAGCATGTATAGCGTGATAAGAGTAAACATCTGAACCGTTGTGACACTCAGATTACCCGTGAGGTTGGAATATGCTTTTTCACGCGCATATTCAAAGTACTCCTGCGCGCGCTCCTCATTATCAGTCTTTGTTCCAATAGCCAAAACGAGCAGATTGACAATAGTAGTGGCATCGTCCGTCTTTTGACCCATATTCGCCCAAAAGATAAGATCATCTTGCAGTCGTCGGTGATCGAATAAGTCCACAAGTCCAGTCGCAATTGCTAGATAATTCGACACAGCATGCGGAATGTCGTCGGTATTAACGCTTGGAATGCGGTTATCGCCAGGTGTTCGACGCGATTGATGCGCAGTGGCATTTTCAAGGACAGAGTAGCGACTTGACTGCGGCGCAAAAGCATTCTGTCCAACTCTGGTGGTTACGAGCTGACGAACAGATTGAAAGAAGCTCAATGGTGCGCAATCGCCCACAAAGATTAATTTCCCTTGCGCATCGCATACTAGCCTCGCTTCTCTGGGAACTTCGGTTTCATCCTCTGCATCAATTGCCTGACTTTGGGTGGTTTCATTGTTGACAGGCGTAGTAGCAGGAGTGTTCCTCCCCGTGGAGATTCTACCTGTAGAAAGAGCTCTATCGAGTTCTGAAGCCGGCGGTGATCGTAGTGAAGACACTGATCCTTGGGGATTGGCTCTCCTTCGTCGGACCTGAGGTGAGTAATGGCAGTCGTGAGGCTTTTGGCGACGAGCGCAATAACTACAAGGTAATTTCCCGTCGCATTTTACTTTGCGAGACTTGCAGCCGTCGCAGGCGTTTGCGATGCGGCTGCGGATATAACGTTCTGTTGGTTCTTGCATCAAGTGAGCTTTCCTTCAATTGGTGGTGATGGATTGAGTGAAGGGGAATTTGTTGCTACGGAAGCACTGTGGAGAGAGGCTGGGCTGAGTAACGGAAAGGAGCGGAAGTTCGGCTGCGAAATTGTTAGTGCAATTCTTCGGCCCGCTTGAGCTTCCGAAGTTTGGCTGTGAGAGGGAAACCTCAGCTCTATGCTGATAGAATTGGAGATTACAAGATGAACGATTATGATCCTCAGGACCCGAATTCTGATGGTTTCGTTGTTAATAATTGATTCATACACTATCGATATGCACAGTGGCGGATCTGCACTTCGGATATGCAGATTGGCGGCCAAGTTCACAACCAGAACCACTAATATGAGCCTCGACATTACAAGACATTCAGTCACTAGCTTTTAGACAATGGAAATGGTCCACTCATCGCAATTTCTCTACAACAGAGTCTAAGTAAATGATTTCTTTGGGTATGCAATCTCTATTCAATACTGTAAATAAAATACCTCTGAATATTATACCTGTCCAGTGCTCTTCAACTACAAGGCATGGACCAAAAAGTTCACTCCACTAGTGATCTGTCCTATCACAGCAAGATTCTGGTTAATACTATAACTAAAGTTCGTAGATGTGCCAGTCAGCATCTCGCCGGTGGGCGTGCATGTGATCTGGGAATTAAAGATATCAACCACGACTTCAACACAAGACATGGCTGGTACACTGCAGCTCAAGACGTCTTCATCTTTAGCAGCCGGCGCGCAGGTAATAGCAAGCTCTGAGGATTCTGGGCTATCATTACAGGTACCGAGTGAGGCAAGGTCTTGGTTCGGTCTGGAAAATGCATAGAGGGGTAACGAGTCATCGATCAAAAGGCGACCGCTTAGTGCTTCGATACTGAAGGTAGCGGGGGTGTAGGTCGGATTGCTTCCAGAGAAAAGCAGGCAGTTGCCTTTGAGGCGATTGGAATAGATGAGTGCGCCTTGGACTGGGGATCGCGCGCCTATGAGTTGGAATTCAGTGATGACTGGGACTTTTGCGGTTGTTGTTTTTGAAGGCTCGGTCTATTCGGACTTTCCCCTTTTCTATATATCACATGTGGCGAGTCATGCTTCTATCCCGAGCTATCTATCACTCCCACCCTCACCAACCTGAGCAGCCCTCTTCTGTACGCCATCCTGTGCCATTCGACACCGCACCAAGGCCTCCTCATCATCAGCCAAGTTCTTGATCGTAACCTTGACGGCCTCTCTGAACATGCAGAGGACGCTACTCTTGTGCAGCTCTTCTGGTGTGTAAGCAAGAAAGCGTTCGACCTTCTCCGCTTTGTCAAGGGATCTCGCCATTTCAACACACCCTTGCACCAGGAAAGGCGCGTTGTTCTCCCAAAACGTCGTGTCTTGGTCAGGATGAAGCATCAGCTTCGTTACCAAGGAGAAAACGTGCCCAAGGCGGATAGTGATGTCGTTGTGGTAGCCTGAGCCCATACCAATATTTTCTTGGATAGCCCATGCGTACCGATTGAATGACTGGTGTAACATTGTTTTGACGAGCTCGAAGATGCAAATCTCCCGGATAGAATTATCCGTCATCCACTGAGGGAGGCTGACGCCAGCTAACAGATCAGCAACCCATTCCATGGTAAAGTCTTTTTCAGTGTGGTCGTGATAGGTGTCTGAGACCTTGAGAATGTGGAAAGTCATGTCCTGGCTTCCGTGGACGCCAATGGCCTGAAACATGTTCTCAGAGTCTCCAAACCAGCCCAAGATAAGCACCTTTGAGCAATAGTTAAGCATACTGCCAGCTGTAGCTGAGGCCATGACGTTGGCCACCAAGATTTGTAGATCCGAGTCTTGGTTGTTCCAGTCATCCAAAATCTTCGCCTTCTCTCTTTCATTGTCTGAAAGGCGGTAGATTCCGGCTCTGAAGCCAGCCAAAGTGAACAAGTCAACGACCTCACTGGTGGCATGTTAGTATTGACAGCTTCTAACGAGGCTGCATAGAAAGGAGAGTACTTGCCACTGAATCCATGGATCGTTCACATAGACGAGTACACGTTCTTGATCATGAACATAATTACAAGCTAGCTCCAAAGCTCGCGTCATGATGGGACTGTACTCGCAATACCAGCGAACGTAGGTGGCACGATCGTTCGGCATAACCATAGGCCCGTCGCCCCTGGCCTGGTGATAAAACCCACGTAGGCCGCGTCTGATGGTCGAGTTGACGGGATTGAGCCCAGGGCCTTCCATCTCGACCTCATCATCAACGCTATTGATGATTGTGTCGTTGCGCCAGTTGAAAGAAATCAGCATCCCCTTGCGCTGCTCGTCCAATTCAAGTGTGCCTTTATAAGCGCTGCGATACTGCTGACTCTGTTGTCTGACGGCAGCACGTAGACGCGTTGGCCATGCATTGCTGAAGTTGCATTCTTCCACCATGATTGTCGCCTTTGGTTGATCAAGAGATTGGTCTATAAGGGTATGTTAGTAAACTTGTTCAAGATATCTCCGAACTGTGCTGGATAAAGAAAAACTGAGGGGTTCACAGCAGTAGCGTTGGATGTTTTGCAAGTGCTGTCAGGGTACTTACTGTCATCTTGACTCTTGATGAAAACTTGCAAATCCCCCAGGATTGAGGATGGGAAGGATGCCGCCGTATCTTGAAATCGGCTGAGAATCGTTTTGAAATCAGGTTGCTGGTGAAGTTGCTTAAGTGGATTGATCAGCCTCTGGAACTCGTCACTAGATAGCGGTGGTATTCCCCGCATGCCAACATGTTGGAGAGCATGTTGTTGTGTACGAGCTGGGCAAGTAGGTACCGCAGACTCCACAGCGTTCATGATGAAGTCGATTGCCTCGAATCCAATGTTGGTTGTTGTGTATCCTGGTTGGTCCGCTTGGCTATCATCTGTGATCGAGGTTCCCTCTACCGCGCCCAGAATGCAAACGTTCTCACCATTGACAACAGTGTCAGAAGAGATACCACCATCTTTGGAATTTATCTCTGTGTTGGAAGAGGTAGTCTTGTAGTGTACATTGGTCTCCTTTTCAAGAGATACGCTGTTTACCAGAGCGTGGGCTTTGGTGCCAGAAGTCATCATGCTATCCTCAAGATCATGCTCTGGAGCAAGAGCAGCACTTTCCTCTTCCATCTTGACATCCAAGTTGGTGCTGATTTGATTGCCAACGTCATCAGACTCTTTCTCGGTCGTAGACTGACCGGGATCGTAGTAGCCTGGAAACCCAATGGACATGTTGTTTGGCGCCTTGCCAATCCACGGCCTTCCATTTCGGCGGTTGACGAGAGCATAGAAAAGCAAGATGGCGCGGTGGAGATCTTCCATTGAAAACAGGCCAGCGACATCTTTGTCAGTACCACCTCCGATGAATGCAGGGGTCGGAAATCGGTGTTCGTACTTGGCTCTATCGCGCGAGTAAGCATGGGAAGGGTCCCAAGCTTGAGGAGCGAATAGCAGAATCTGGACGGTATGTGTGAGGACAAAAGCCTCGGGATGCAACTTCTAACATCCCAAGAAAAGCCTTCAGCGATCTGCATGTTCCGAACAGGCAGAAAGGTTGGCCGATGGCAAAATATGACAATCTTGTTGACGAAAAGGCGGACCTCATCTTTGGAATGGTATGCCTCAAGTACTGCAGTTGGCTGCGGTTTCGCGAATCGTTTCCAGAAGTCATAGGCCGGGACCCAGCCTTGAGGTGTCGAGCCCCAGAGGTGGTAAAACTGATACGGCCTGATGAAGTTCTGGAACTCCAAATCGGCTCCCACGGCCTTGTCATTAGCCTGCTAAACTAGTGAAAAGGGCCAGTCGCCCGATAGGATATTTGTGGACACCCGTCTCGGATTAGATGCGAGAAGAGCAGCCTCGTGGACCATGTCTGGTACTGTACAAGAACAATTAATACAATAACGTAGACGAGCCATGTGTAATACCACTAACAGATAGTGTCGATATACGCAGTCATGTCACTGAGACTGGTAAAACCACAATATTGGGCCATCTGATTCGCCGAACCCCCTGTAGAGGGCCACGAGTTATTGATCAAAACGCCCATCTCTCTTTGTGCGATGACTTCGTCTGAAGTCTCATGAAACTCAGCAAGGCCCTGTTGGTGGTGAGCGTGAGAGAAGACATTATGCTCGTTATACCAAGCAGGTAACGCGCGGTCAGCGAATTGACCATTCGTGTCGAAGAGACGTATTACACTAAGGAAGTTGTGATGCTGTTCTTCCAATTCTCTGTCCTCGTTGAGACGTTTCGGAGTCATTTTTGCGACAGTTTTTATAGTATCAGAGTGTATGGAAATATTGATTGCAGGGATCAAAGCGGTACTGATCGAAATGACAGTCTGAGTGATAATGGCGAGGAAGAAAGAAAGAGGAGAAGCAAGGAATCAAGGTGAGAGAAGAGAGAATAGTTATAGTCGCCGGGAACACGTGATTGAGCCCTGAACCCTACAATGTCATGCGTAATGTGAAAGCAACTATCGTGAAGTAATGAGTCGAGTTCAGTTGATGTTGTTGAATTGCGGTTGTTGAAGTCGAACATACGACTTTTGT
This sequence comes from Fusarium nodosum, assembly GCA_014898975.1. Taxonomy (NCBI): domain Eukaryota; kingdom Fungi; phylum Ascomycota; class Sordariomycetes; order Hypocreales; family Nectriaceae; genus Fusarium; species Fusarium nodosum. Next base: position 74,439 of record JAAVUE010000098.1, on the reverse strand, counting down.
TGTTGAGAAATGGGGGGATCGCCAGGTTCAGTTGTCCAGCACAACACACAAGTTTTATAAAACAGACCAAAGACCTACAGCACTACTGTAAAATGTAAAATACCAAATGTCGCCATGTACGTTATCGCCCAAGATTTGGTTCGATAAAAAATAATAGACATCAGTCGACAATATCATACCAGAGGTATGCAAGGCAGGCTTGGTCTGGAATAGTGCAGACCAGTCAAGAGACTGAACAGCCAAACTACGGTGAAGGTGTCACTCACTAGATCGACTATCATCTCTCCACTGCTTACCGAAACTGAGGTAGCCCTTAATAAAATAGGTCGCAATAATGCTCTTCTTCTTTCTTACTTCTATAGCATTATATATAGTGCAGTAGTATATTATAAATATCCTATATAAAATCACTGAATAAAATACTATAGATGTATATTGCAAGTCATACAACTTATTTATTATCCTATATATTGTTATGCAGATAGTCAGCAAAGCGTCTTATTCTACCACAATAGTTCATTCTTCGGAATTTATCCCCCCTTGTCGTCTCCACCGACACACATCCATACTTAGTTTTAGCCAGGAGCCTTATCCACTCTCAGAAGAAGTTGATGCCTTGAATAGCTTTAGCGACAAGCAAGCAAGATGAATGTAGCATTCATCCGTCCAGCAAGTACTCCCATCTCCGCGAAGGAGACGGTGCGCTCCCCACGAAGTACATAAACGGGGTAATTTCGAACGGCGACCTTGGTGCCGGTGTAAACAAGACCGGGACCCCTTCCGGGGACTCTGCCTAGGATGGCTAGACAGTCGCTATCGCTGAGCGCTCCATAGTCGCCCAGGGAGGAAGACTGGTATTCTGGGAAGCTCGTTCCCCTCAGGTACGACTTTGCTTCGTCGAAAGTGAGTGGCTCGTTTGACCTGGTGATGATCTTGATGCGTGGATTGGAGAACGAGCCAGCTCGCGAGTTGCCATGAGCAATAACAACAATGGTAGTCATGTTGAATATTGGGTGACTTGTAACGGATGATGATGTTTGTTGTGTGTTATCGGAAAGAGTAAAAAGAAAGAGGGCTGTTTGATGTTTTCTGGGTTTGGTGAAGAGGGTAAAGAACGTTGAGCTATGGTGTCTAGATGCGGGTATATATACCTCGAGACCAGAGAGGGATGGGTAAGTCGGCCGACCAGTTTGTGACTGTCACAGGGATTGGGGATATCACATACTTGGCTGAGTCTAGAACAACATGTCAGCCCATGTAAGAGTGTTTATTCAGCTCGCCACGGGCCCTTCAGCTTCCAAATTGCCAAAGCCATGTCTGGGTGGCATATCAAACTATCAGTGGAAAGTATAAGTTTGGTACGACATCCAGCCAGCCACACGTTGGCATCATGAACCTTTCCAAGCTCGAGGAGGAGGGGTAGAAATATTACTGTGGAATGGAATGCACTCTCCTTTGAATAATTGCATAAGCTAAATTTTGATACGGAACTGAAAAGGCTTTTTGTCGCATACCTCTCGCCAACAGTTGGTGAAGCTACAGTAGGAGTTTCTGAAGCAGCCCACATTTATTCATTATGACAAGGCAGGACGGCATGGCGCTCTTATGCCATGTGAAATTGGATCCAGTGTGATCCTTGTCGTCTCGAAGCTCCAAAGCTTGACTGTCTTGTCGAGTCCAAAGGTAGATGCTGTGATGAGAAGTTCATCTGCTTCTACAGGCTAACAGGAGGGGCTTCTTCCACAGTCCTATGTATCCAGAAACGTATACACTAACTAGAGATACTGACGAAACTAAACAGCGAGTTCACTATCATGCCAACCCCGAGAGTTCAAGTCCGGGCCTACGGAGAGCCAACCTTGACCCTACTTCAAAAATGACCCTGGATCATGATATCATCAACTGAGAACACCCAAGGACATCTTTTCGTAAATTGACTCAATCACATAAATAACAACAAAGACTAACTAAAAACTGAGATCAAACTTAGATCACCTGAACCTGACCGAGACTCGCCAAGTAAATTCCGAAAGCGACTTTCTGATCCGTCGTAAGCTGCCGCCATGCAGTTCCAGGTTTAATCAACGAATCAATCTCATCAGGGAATTTCGTCTTGAACAGAATGTTGAAAGGAGTGATGTTGGCTTCAACTTCGTAGTGTCCATCCTCGTACAGCTTCTGTATCTTGGCCGCCAAGACATTTGTCTGACTGGACATGAAAACGTCCACGAGGTTCACTCTAGCTTTCTCATTAGCTACCGGGTCATGAATCACCGCATCACGAATATTTTCGACGTCGATTGATGGGTTGTTTGGGGTGGGATTCTCGAGCTGTCTGTAAGCTATAATGTCGACATCTTGAATTAGGCCTTCCAACTTGACCAGGCGTTGTTGCTATGCGACAATGTCAGCACTAGAATTCATTTCTAAACCATGCTTGTTGAGGGCACCAATGATTACTCACGTTCATGAGACGCCACAGCTGGTAATTCTTGACTGTGCTTGCCCAAGCTGGGGGGCTATACATGAGTGTTAGCCATTTCAAAATAGTGCGTCCCGTCTCATCTTGTCGAGGTATCGTGCGTGTAAGAAGTAAATGGGATCGTGTTATTGATAGACTTACTTTGAACAAAGAAGTGTGTCGCCGCCATGGGCATCCCAAGTGAGACGGACATCTTGAAGCAAGGAAGCAGATCCAGTGTCTTGGGAGTTCTCATCAACCTTGGCGACATTGATGCTGCCACTTGCCTTTGGGCTCTGGATACTAACTCCAGCAGCAATTCGAGTGCGATCCTTGACTTGATCGAGATAGGACGTTTCAGTGCTGGAAACGTTCCTTGTACTATGCAAGAAACCACCCAGTGTGAACTGAGAAGCAAATATGGACCCTGAAAGCAAATACTTCGGTTAGCAATATGCAGGCAAAATGCAAACCTAGTCAGAACCCTCTAGGATGTACTGTTCAATCTAGAATGCCTACCATAATCGCGGAAGAACTTGTCCTTGGAGTCTCTGTCTGAGACTGCCAGAGCATCCCGTCGGCACTCCTTGGTGAGCTCCAAGCAATCCTGGTCGAGTTCGACGATCACTCGTGGAAACTGCCCCATTTCGTGTTATTCAAACCCCTTTGGATATCGTCTTGAACCACCTATGAAATCAGAGCAAAAACTCACATTGTAGGTAACAACCAAACTGCTCACATCTGATGAGGTTCGGGTTTGGTTGCTGAAGGAATGTTCCTTCTCAAAAGATGCGGAAACGCTGAAGGGAATACTAGCAGAACCACCACCACTACAGGTTCAAAGTACATCTTAGCACAAGTTCATACTGGGCAAATATGCCTATTGCTGGATGGTTTGAATTACATGCTTCCACCAATGGCGACGGAGTTGAACCCCTGCTTGGTGAGGGTATGCTGGAACTGATTCCTGATCTCAGTGACACCTACGCTTGCATCGTCGGCAATGTAAAATGGTGGGAATGGGGGAAGATCCTAGGGAGGAATGGTCAGTTATATCATCGAGAAAAGTGAAGCAAATATATTTTTAATGCTTACCTTTGCCGAGTTTTGGCTGCCTCTATCAGCTGGAGGTACACCGACAGGAGCAGCGCCCTTCAGCTTGAATGCTGTGAATAGTCAGTACTCTGTAAGTACTCATATATAAAGGTTGGACAAAATATGTCTGTGAAATGCCAGCCAAGTCTCGCTCACCTCTCTTACGAGCTTTTACCATGATGTTCTTTTCGAAATCATAGAAGTAACCGTGTAAGGCTCGGTTATTGGTAAAAACCTTATCCCACTGCTCTTCCGTCATATCCGATGGCTCTGGAAGCCCTCCAAGACCAGCAACGACAGAGTAGTCAGCCTTCAGACTGCTGAGTTCCCGATCAGTGAAGATGGGCAAATCTCCAGGTTTCAATTTGCCCTCGCTGATGCCGTCCAAAAGTTTGGACAGTGCATCGTTGCTAGCAGGGAGGGCGAGTGGAGAAGAGGCAACCTGCCCGTCAGATACCTTGAGGGTGAGAATGTTGACACCCACATCAATACCTTGGACGTCACCTTTTTCTTTCTCTCCTGGCCGTGGGAACTAATTAGCGCTTTGAACGCAGCCAGACGGGAAACATAAAGGCAGAAAGTTAAATCACTCAAGGGGCTTGTTGAGCTTCACTGACCTGCTCCTTTGTTTTCGGCTTGAGTGGCGGTGCCAGCAGGAGGTTGCAAAATCTTTTGACCCTACTCGCATTTGCAGATCAGTAGACTCTTCTAGCGAATAACATACAGATGTGCACAAAGTCAAAAAAGCCATACCTCTGGGGTCAGTGACATGTAGTACGCAAGAGACGTTTTGTCATCAATACGACTTTTGCCATCAAGAGTAAAGAAGAGTTTGTTCGAACTATAAGCATATCCAGGTTAGATCTTGAGACAAGGTTTTGCAAAGAACTCAAAATTGAGCTACTATGCCGCACACCGGATGTTGCAGAAAAGAATCGCTCTTACATGCGGCATGTGTTACGGATCATGGCCAAAAGGATCTTGGTAGGATCGCCATTCTCCAGGGCCGTGCTAGGAAAAGACCTAAAGGTCATGCCCGCTGGGCCGTCGACAGTAATGTGGAAGACTGGAATTGCCATTGTAAAAGAGGTGCAGATAGTGCTTCACAACAAGAAGTTGGTCAAAAGCTGTTAGATCTTTGAGAGGGGAAGATACGAGTATATTGGAGTCAGAATGCAGATGGTTGAACTTGCCCTGGGCTGGATGGCATGTTATAGGCCTTCATTTGCATTACATTCCATCCCTTGGTTTTCAATCTTCAGCTTGTTTCTGGTATGGCCAAGTACTGAGTGCCATGATTCCTGAGTTTCCCCCATCAAGCGAAAGGTTACACTACAGCATTGGGCCAATGCCTCTGCTTTCGGCAGTGGCTATAATTGAGGCTGTCTAAACAGAAGCCGAGTGTCTTGCAAGAAATGCCCCCCGGCCGACTGATCCGTGAATATCGATATTTACAATTAGCCTGGGTAACGTAAGCATTTCAAGCATGTACTGTTTGAACAGCCATCACAAAGATTGTCTTTCTATCATTCGCCGGGCTACTGTCATTAGTGTACACGGGGCGTGGCGAATTCCTGGGGCTAGTGGAAATGGCATCGAATGCGGTACAGACCGGCGACTACGTCAGGTCGTGTGATTGATGGCGCCAGCGTAAGCATCAGAGTCATGATGCTTTTGTGCGAAGTTGAGAATAAAGTTAGAGTTGAAGGAAGGATTGTCAGCTCGGTGCTTGGGGACAGACTGGGAAACAAGCCAACAAACAACAGCGCAATGTACAACTCCTCCACCCCCAGGGGGCAACCTAACGTCTCTGTCTAGATACATTCTGTATTTGAAGAAACAGATCACTCAGGCTCATATCCGTCAGGGTCAGTCATCCTCTGATTGCCGGCATAACTACAACATTCCAATATTGAGCACGTTGTTTAGCCTCTCCTTCGAGACATGCATGGGACATAGCTCGCTTGGATAGTTCCATCAAGTCTAGACCATCAGGCCACTTGACAAAGCCACTGCAGAAGGGAGGAGAGGCTGGGCAGAAGTGAGCTGAAAGAAGGAGGGGTTGGCCATTGGCGGGCTCAGGCAGAGACATGGCTTGGTACAGAAGAGTCGAGAAAGAGAGTTCTTTTACTGCGGCCGTCTGGCGCTAGCCCTGTATTTAGCTGGAAAGGATATGTGACAAAGATGGAAAACGTATGTGATAGAGAAGAGCTAGAGAGACAACCCTCGAAAAAGGCTGGCTGAACAGAGAACGGGCTGATAGAAGTGAGCTGAGAAGGAGAGGATACTTGGCAATGACGAGCGAAAACAGAAACAAGGCTTGAGAAAGGCGGCCTAGATAGGTCACTATTCCTTCGAGTGGTTGGCCTCGTGATTTAGGATGGGAATGATGTATTAGATACTAGTTGTTTCTGTAGACTGTTTCTATCTTCCTGTCAAACTCTTTCGTGATAGTACGGAATTGAACTTTGCAGTTCCAGGTATTGTGTTGGCCACTGCAAGAGACATGTTTGACAATCCGCAATGTGGGCAAGGTCGAGCAGTCTTGGCCGTCCAAACCTAGTCACAAACATTAGGTATATAAGTTCGCAATTGTCCTTTCACATTTGTTGAAATTCAGCCAACATCTCAAGAGCACAGCTTTCAACCACAACCTTTCAGATTTACAATTAAACTCTCAAGTTCTTAGCAACTTCTTAACCTTGATTCTGAAATCATGTCTGTTACTTGGAACCCGGTCAGTCATGATGAGATTGAGAGCAAGAAGGCTTTCGATGATCTCAGCAGCTCGACAGACAAGGTTGTTCTTCCGTCTTCTGAGCCGGCTCAGCCTAATCGATTCATCCTGCGCTCCCAGGGATACTTTGGTAAGTCACATAAAAAGAAGTATCCCAGTAATGCATATCAGCTCGATCTAAAATACTCCGATGAATAGATCTTCAGGCCTATGTAATGAGCGGAAAGGAGTTCCCTACGACCTACTCTGTCTTTGATACCAAGATCCCCAAGTCCGCTTTCAAAAAGCTCTCCGACTTTGACAGTGAAATTTATGATGTATGTCTGAGATATGAGGGTTGGCTGTTGACTAAGTTGTGTTCCTTACTGACCTTGCTTCTCCTGGTAAGAAAACCAGGGACACCATGGTAGCTGTTGGTGCCTCTTGTCTGGACTACCATCAGAACCACCTCGCCAAGCTCGGTACGTCCGCCCTGCTTTGTGCCTCTCCTCTCAACATACTTCTTGAAGTGAGCTTATTAACGATTAATTTACAGTGATTGCTGGTCAAGCTGCTATTCAATACAGTGATAACACTATTGAAATGTTGGAAACAGCAGATGATATCAACTTGCGACACAATCTTAATATCATCATGGACGAGAAGTACACTTCGACCGAAAAGTTTGACGACGCCTATAGAGATGCCAAAGAGGCAGCCAAGTTGACTTTGAGCATGCTGCGCGATGACGCGAAGGACAAGCAGAACAAAACAGAGCAAATTACGCAGACTCTCATTCGAGTAAGAAGCACCCGCTCCCTTGACAGGAATCTGAACCTCTTCGATTTGGTACATGGCTGACATACCTCGTCTTCCTTCCATTCAGTTCAAGGAGGAAACTCTCCAGAATCAGCCAAATGTTAAGTTTCTTATCAAGCAGTACAAAACAGGACCGGTTGAGAACAATTCAGACAAGAAAACGCCTTATCTAGCTTACCTCAATCAAGATCTTGCCGACAGCATTGCCAACTTCGACAAGTTGGTGCAGGAAGCGAAAGACAAGTATGCTGACTGGGTACGTGCACTCACGTTTCTCTTCAGAGGTTCCTTGTTATTTTGGAAGCTAATATAATTTCGATTGGATCGCTATAGGAGACAAACACCGCTGTTGCGATCGCCACCTGCTGGGCTGGGCCTGTAGGATGGATTGTCATGGCAATACACGCGGCAAAGGCTGTTGAGCTGCGTGGAGCCTATGAGACCCTGCAAGAGCAGATCTCAAAACTACAGCAGGACCGGAAGGAAGAGACAGACCTTATCACCTTTGTGAATCAGCTGGTAACTCAGTGCACTGACATTGACAAGAAGATGGACGACGCCATCACAGCCATGACCGAGCTTAGCCTCCTATTCAGCAACCAGTCTGATTGCTATGATAGGATTGCTGTGTCTGTCGAACGCATGAAAGCCAGCACCGACTTGGCGGCTCTGAAATCCCGTAGGCAGTTCATCCAGTATCAGATGAAGGTTTGCGTCGAGAAGCTCAAAGAAGTAGGTCAAAGTTTTGCTTTATACTTATTAACTGGTTTATTTTAGCCATGCTAACGCTTTGTTCCCTTTCAGTTGAAAGTTGTGGCCGAGGAGTTTACCAAGAGTGTTCTTACCCAAGTCACACTCTGATAGATTTACCTGTCTCGGAGCTGATTCGTGTTTGTCTAAGCCGTCATCTTCAAGGAGGCCGAAAACAGAATCAATTAGTATCTGGCAAGATAAAAAGGTTAAGCTTTAAAAAAAAAAGCTTGGGCGAAGATTACGCCAGACGCGCAGTATGCAATTCAGAAGTTTGCTTGTGAGGATGGTTTGTACAAGGTGACTGATCAGGTCATTTCAGATCAGATTGGCAAGGTCAAGAAGACGATTGATAACTTGCGAAATCGTTCTACGTTCTTTGGATAGTTTGCTGGAAGTCCTTTGATATTTGGAGAGTCAGTCATTACCGTATTATTATGTAGCTTCTTCCTAGAGAAGAGAAATACAACAGTATGCAATGAGAAGTTTGAACTGCTTACTAGTAAATGACATTCAGCCTCAGTATCAATAATGATATTGGTGAGAGGGTTGGCAGAATTGTGAATGTCTTTTTTAAATTTGACCATCGTCGGCGAGGGCCCGTATAGGGATAAATACAATCACCACATTGGAGAAGAAGAGTATCATCGACCTTTTAAGACGGCGCTGCAATTTAAACGAGCCCCTGAATAAGAAAAACCGCGTTGTTCCCCCAAAATCTAGCCTTGTTCACGGTTCAGCGCCGGCTTCATCTCCAAAGAGAAAACATGCCCAAGGCGAACAGTCATGTTGTGATAACCTGGGGTCGATAAATGCAAAACTAATCCCCCTTGGTGGAATGCCGTCGGTAGTTAAAACAATTTTCCCTGTGACTTCAGATGCGAGATCCTAGTCGAGGCCAGTGGTTGTAGTTTATGCATCATATTGAGAAACCATATTTAGAGATGTCTCTGTTTATTTTAGAGATTGGGGCTTAAACGCTCGGTTATATATCAGAGCGATGGAATAGTACATCAGTGTTGTATAGAAAATGAGAAGATCCGGGCAAGAATCCCGAAACTTGAGAAATCATCACAATGATGTTGGCAAAATATAGAGTGTCGGTCTTAACGGTACTAGATAGAAAGAACTAATTACCGGGCTCAGGCCCTGAAGCATAAAGGCCATAACTTGGTTTATAATAGATCTCTCTTCAGGCTGCGATTTCGTGAGCTGGGGAAAAAAGACCCTCTTTCTGCCCCTTTCAGTAGCTTAAGCGGCCCCTACTAGCTTTGTCTTAGAAGTTATATAAGGCGGCTGTTCTTATGCAAGTTATGCAGTCCAGTCCGCGGAAAACTGTCCCCGGAGCTGCCATTCGGACTGGGCATGCTGATCACACCCTAAAGAGGTACCGGCACTTTATTAGCATAACCCACTTAAGCTCCTCCGTATACCCGTCGATAATACTACATAGTGTGTGTTTGTATGCCAGATACTGTAATTTTCATTATAGGACCCACTTGAACGGGAAACAAGATGACTCCGTCGACAATGTAGGATCAGAGCCATAGGTCCCCCGACCTGAGTGTACCTCTCTTTCATTATGGCTGTACCCCTGATAGAAACCAACTTTATGTTTGGGTTACTGCACTGTTACCTTCCGGAGAGTCGCAAGTCTCCGTCCCGAAGGTCTGTGAAGGAAGTGGAGACTGCTAAGAGTGTTGCACTTATATTAGCCGACTTTGATAAGGTTGCTGTTCTCATGCATTGAAGTGAATAGGCCTAGTCTATCCTTAAGGCTATAAATCAAACCTCCCCCTGAAGTTTCCAAGTAACCGAAATCTATCACAAATAAAGCTTTGCTATCTTTTTTCTACGTCTTCCAATTCAATCCCCTCCAAAGAAAACAACATGGCCGCCAATGTCGAGAAATACGCCGCGGAGCGAAATAAACGCATTCGGCCGGAGGGAACTGCCCAATACATCAATCTTGACGACTCTGAGCTCCGAAAGCTTGTTGCCGATCCTTGGGTAGACTACGAGGCCCTCGCTCAACAAGACCAGCCACTTCAAGATGGTGGCGGTACGAAATTTCTCATTGTCGGCGCCGGGATCAACGGGATATTATATGCTGCTCGCCTCATTGAGGCTGGCTTCAGCCCCCAGGATATTGTGCTTGTCGACACTGCCGGCGGGTACGGAGGTACCTGGTACTGGAACCGTTACCCTGGCCTAATGTGTGATGTTGAAGGTTATTGCTATCTACCGCTCCTGGAGGAAACGGGCTATATGCCAAAGCACAAGTACTCCTTTGGGGCTGAGATTAGGGGCCAGTTGGAACGTATTGCAACCCAGTACAAATTCCAGGCTATGTTCTCGACCAAAGTTGACCAACATATCTGGAATGAGACCAAGGGTCGTTGGATCGTGGAGTTGACGCAGTCATTTGGAAAGGTTCAACCTCCGAAGCAGATGACAGTACAGACTCAGTTCCTTTTCCTTTGCGGCGGCGTACTCTCCATACCTAAAGCCCCAGCGGTCCCAGGATATACCGAATTCTGTGCGCGAAAGGAGATCTTTCACACCTCCCGATGGAACTATACCGTCACCGGTGGGAGCCAGGAGCAGCCTGACCTGGTCAACCTGCGAGACAAACGTGTGGCAATAATTGGAACCGGAGCTACATCGGTGCAGGCCGTACCACATCTCGCTAGGTGGGCAAAGCACCTTTACGTCATCCAAAGGACGCCCTCATACTGCGGAGAGCGATGTCAGCAGGAAACGACGCCTGAGACATGGGCCGAGGTGACGGCCTCGGGCGAGGGATGGCAGCGTCGTCGGATGACGAACTTGAACAGCTTCATGTCTGCAGACCCTCAGCCGGAAGATCTCGTCAACGACGGCTGGTCCAAGAACCAAGCTAGAGCGGGCCTGATTGGTAGCTCTTCACGACTAATGGACCAAGCCGCGACAAAGGGGCATATTGATGAGCTCTTGAAGTTGGACGAACCCATAGCTAATGAGCTTCGGGCCCGTGTCGAAAGCGAGGTCAGAGACCCTGCCATAGCTGAAAAGCTGAAGCCATGGTATCCTGGGTGGTGTAAACGACCAACATTCAACGACGATTATCTTGCCACATTTAATCGCCCCAACGTGACTCTTGTGGACACAGACGGCAAGGGAATTGACAGATACACAGAAAGCGGCATCGTCGTGGGAGGCCACGAACTCGAAGTTGATGTCCTCGTGCTTGCCACTGGTTTTACTGTCTCATCCCAGCTGCTTCCTGAGGACAATGTTAAAGCTGCCGTAATCGGTCGTGAGGGACGTCGTCTGAACGAGAAATGGGGCTCGCCAGATATTGGAACCCTATACGGTGTGGCTACCCACGGATTTCCTAACCTCTTTGCCCGTCTCGGTCCCGGTGGTCCCGCCTCATACAACTTGACCTCTGGTTACGATGTGACTGGACGACTCATTGCACACATCATTGCCCATGCGACAAAGGAATCCCATCAGCCTGACTGCCTGGTAATTGAAGCTTGTAAGCAAAACGAAGAAGAGTGGACGGCTGAAGTGGGAAAGCGTGCAGTATGGTTCTCGGCCCTGTCTATATGCACACCGTCATACTTTAACGGCGAGGGAGCAGCAATGGCAACAACACCCGAGGAGGCTTACCAGAGAGGCTTGAAGGCCAGTTGGGGATCAGGTGCCAACGACTATGAGCGTATTGTTGACGAGTATGTCAACAACACCGGCAATCCACTTGAAGGCTTTATCATGAGGGAGGTTTGAGCTTTATGGGCAGGAGTGGGAAAGGATTATTAAGTTAAAGAGAGGAATGATACGTGTTCGAGCCTAGAGCTACTCTATTGCTAGCAAGGGAATGGACCATAAGAAGTATAGAAAGTATCATATGGCGTCGCTTTCAGACCTAGATCCACTTTCTTAGGCCAATCTACTGTAACACTGTTGTATAGTTGATCATCTGTAAACACACCACTCCTTCCAACTCTGACGGCTATATATGCCACATGCTGTTCATCCCATAGGCGTGCAGGCGTATGTTTCGCTGGTAACCTTAGATACTGCACTCTTTTTTGCACTTGGGTATACTGTCAAAAGCAGGAGCATGAGAAGAAAACTGTCTCGAGGGGCTTGAAAGGTTCATGATGGGCTGAACTAGAATTTATCAAGGCCGTAGATAGGACGGACATTGAGAGCCGTCAGCGCTAGACCTAGTGCGGTAAGCGCCACACATGTATTGCATTGTCGTATTGAATGTCTGTTCTGTAACTCGTTGAAGCCCCTTATGTTAGTCAAGATAGCTTTCTGCATGTCAGCCGACAGGCATGATTACATCAAGTCACGGTGTGACACGTAGCTGAAGTACTGCGTTATCCGTCGTGATTGCATGAACCACCATCAAGCTGAATTTTCTTGCTCCATCCTTTTTTCTGTGACTCCCTCAGGAACCACGTGTCATACTATAGTCATAGTGCATTGAATTATACGATACATCGTTACTTGTAGTACTCACGAGGAGAAAAGAGTAGGCTTTTTTAATCGCAAGCTGACGCTTAGACCTATAAACAAGGTCGATAATCTTCGTATAGTAGTGTCAGTATACTTGACCAGGACTGGGTCATCACAGCATCATGTACTGCCGAATTGTCAATAAAAGGGATGCAAGACCTGTTGGTTCGGATCAATACATCCTTAGGCGCCCGTATCTGAAATATCGGTGAGGGTTTTGTTTCAATGTAACCAATTAAATAGTTGTGTCACACACCCACGCTCCTTTCCTCTCCGCACTATTGGTTTTGTTTCTTGTGGGCGTGAGAAAGTTGTTGTGCCAGAATATTGATTGCCATGCTATTCAAGCTCTTAAGATGATCTCTGATCTCCTCTGCGGCGTTACGTTTCGTGCTTGGCTTTCGAACATTTACGAACATAATGTCCGGTAGTACTATCGGAAAACTTCAAGCCGCACTGGCCTCTGCTACGAATGAGGTGACAGTCGCTGCTGCGAATCTTAATTTCGATTTCACGCTTGTCAAGTACGAGGCACCGAAGGAATACCAGCCTTTGGGAACTGTGCTGTCGCTGAAGCGGAAACACAGCGCTGAGCATGGCAAAGACCACGTCACAGCGAGGCGTCTGTCCGCTTTGTTCGAGGATATTTGTCCTGATACGCCGAACCATATAACAGCATATGGAGAGCGTGTTTCCTACATCTCAAAGCTTGCAACCGACTCTGTGTCTCAAGATTACTCAGAATCTATCTTCTCTGCCTTTACAGGTGTCGATGCAACATCAATATGGGCCGCCGTCACTTCCTCCCAAAGCTCACAGCGGGGTGCTATTCATGTTCATCTACTGGCCTGCATTCTCGCATCTACCTGGGACCCCCCGGATGCTACGTCTATCTGGTGGGAGATTGTCAAGATGAGGAGGCAACAAATCGCTTCACAATTAGAAGAAAATATAAAGGTATCGTTCGCGACAGCTTCCGCGGCAGCCCAGCAAGAGATACCCCGAGAGCAACTCGCTGCTTGGGATACCAGCGCAAGAGCCTGGATTGAAACAGCAAACCACATCATGGAAAAAAAACAGGATCAGCTCAAGATCATTCTCAAGAATGTTGGTCTCAATATCAAAAAGACTGACAATCTTTACGATGACGTGATGCGAACCTGGCATATTGCCCTCTCTGTAATGGAGAGCTTGGTGTCTGGTATACCACAAGAGGTCCAAGACGGAGTAGCACTCTTAGCCTTATCAGCTTGGCACCTGTACCCAGATATACACGTATTTGGGACGGTGAATGTGGAGGTGCAGATGAAAGATCCGCTGATAAAGCTGGGCGGCATTCTGACGATTGGATGTACACCTGCGGCCACAACTCCGACTAATGGAGTTTCCTGGTCACTATCGCTCTCCCACCTTCGCCACTATGGTTATCCAATTCAGAAAACCGCCCATCTCCAGGACGATCCCGATAACCTATCATTCAATGAGTTTCGTCAGGTAGTTCTCGGATGTGTCTTACAGATCTGGGGAGTGGAAGAGAACCAGCAAATTGATACCATGAATTTCATATCGAGTCTTTCCGATGCCGTTGCGGTCATGGCAACAGTCCCTCCGCTTCAAATCGCCACGAGTCTTTCCGATGCCGTTCCGGTCGTGACAACAATCCCTCCGCTTCAACTGGCTACGGAGTTTCTAAAAGAAGCTGCTATAAGCTACAACAATGATTCAGCCTTGGGGTCCCAACTTATCGCGCTGGGCAGAAAGCGCTCCAACTTCATACCCAGCACACGACGTACAGATGGTGCAGTAATCAGAGCAAAACTCCTTTTCGGCCTAGCAGATGTTCTAGGATGGATGGCTATACTTCGTAGAGCAAATTTACACGTGGCCTATCTTCGCCGTGTGTGTCAGAGATATCTGTCACCGGAACTTTGTCCTATTATCAGATACGACTATTATCAGACGAACGATACCCCAGACAGCACGTCTGAAACAGGAGAAGTCTCGGATGAGTCAATGCCATCGGATCCCGAGGAAGATGAAGGTACGATGAAACCGGCTCTCCAGGACCATGCAGACATTTCCGCAAAGTTTGCAACCGCCTTTGCATCGAATGGCGTAGCGCTTCATGATAATAGCTCAGTACAGCCGATAAAACACCATACCCGGTGGTACTCTGGGCTTCACCAGCCAAATACTATATTTGATGAATTAATTAATTTTCAAAATACTGGGTCGGAGCTCGTGGTTGATTATGCTCCGAAACCTCAGTTCCACCAGATAATGCCAACATCATTTCTTCGCAATCACAATGGATGTCAGATCGAATATGTATTCCTATTTGGAGACAGAACAAATGGGGCCATCTTCGTTCCACGGCAGACGCTTGCAAATTGCAGGATACCACACCTTCGCGTTGATATTATCGACCTGAGATGGGCTTTCGAGGACACCGGACTTTGTAACGAATTGCACGAGACATCAATCATCGACTACTCCGACAGTGTGTATCGAGCCTTGTGTCTCTTACATCAGGCTACGAAGGTCCTTGCGTCACTACCTGGTAAAACCATAAAAACGCAGATTCTTCACAAACCTCTACCGATGAATTTATGGGATACGAAAACCAACGACTCAAGGCTGCTGCGGTCATTACAAGAGACAATTTCAGTCGCATCATTCTTTATAGCGGGATTGGATATAAGGCCTGAAGAGATATCACCAAATGTCATGGGACTTTCTGTTGGCAACTCTATCTTTGTACATAACAGAGTGAGTCCTCTAACAGACAGAAGACCCCGAACTACGCTATTGATTAAATTAACTGACATTTCTTTGCAGCTACTGGAAGATCCCACTAGCGTCGCACAGCGGCCTTGTTTGAGACGCATACTCGGTAATCTTGGAACGCCAGGCTGCGTTATCATCAACTCGATAGACAATCCCATGGTTCCTCGACCACATGAATCACGATGGAGGGATTTGGTCCGAATACCATTCAACGCAAGACCAGAAAACGCCTTCGGCTCCGTCTCGATGCATTTTTCATTAACAGATTGGAAGCGGTTTGTCGATGTCCAGGGACACCAAGGTAATCAAGATGCGCAATTCTGGAAGATGGAAGCCGTCGTTTCCATTCGCGAGGGTGGGCAATGGATTGCAGATGTTGACACCACGTATACGTTGGCAAGTACCAAGGTTTACATCCTACCCCGACAAACACCCTGCATGCACCCCAAGGGACAGCTACCCAAGATTCCCATGATATCTATTGAGAGCTGGGACGTCTTGAAAGATTTACCAGCGGGAAATGGTGTGGTAAGGGCTAATGGAAACTGGTTGGCAAGGTTGGCTATCACTGCATTCCTTGCCCAATGTGCAAACGAGGTGCATTCAAATATCCAGAGAATCACTGTTTGCCCTCAAGTAGTCTGTTGGGAGTGTGTCGAGACTAGCTTCCCCAATAATGTATACATCTACTAGGGAGTGAGAGAAGCAATTGTTCAAATAAATCAAGACATGGCAATATATATGTTGAAGGAACGGAACTGCCCTATAGCATAGTAACCAATTCCCATCTGCGCCTTGGAAGGGTTTGCCACAAAGTCAAGAATATTACAGTACTCGTGTCAGATGCCCGTATTCGAACCCCATCTCTCTTCACCACTGGCCAACAATACAATCTATACTGCCCCTTGAACTTTCGGGGCTTGGTCATCTGACCACTAAATACGGCCACGAGATCTATCTCTTCCAGATCCTCGGAATCGTCGTTTTGGTCTTGTTCTAGAATTCGGTGGTACGTATTTCCAATCTGTATAGAGAATGGATACTGGAAGCTTCTCATCTTGAGATCGATTGGGACGTCAAGTATAGACTCTACTTTAGATCCCAATGAAGAATTGTATCTGACTGTTACAATCTCTGTGTAAAATACCAATGCACTGTGTCTGATTGAAGGTATCAAGTGAAGCTCTTGAGGGAGTAGTGCTTCTGTCACTTCGGTCGACACATCAGACTCGCCCGTCAAGAGATCTCCAAGGGAATATGGCAAGGTGAATTCGTCACAGACCTCCACTAGCTCAGCCGCAGAATCGAAAACATAGAATGTCGGGCTGTGAGGCTCGGGCTCATCTCCGTAGAAGCTGATAAGCTTTCCTCCATCAGTCCACCCCATCCACGACCAACTGGGAAAAGGTACTTTGACTATACTTCCATCCCGTTGTCTGACAGGATGGGTTCCTGTGCGTAGCCGCCGATCATCTTCGGGGTGACGTTCCCACATCAGAAAAGACCCAAATGAACCATGAGGTAGACCCCACGAGAACTTGTGACCACCCCATTTTCTATCGAGATAGTTCTGGGTTCCGAGATATGCACGGCCGATATCAGCCTCGTATGTAAGTCGGCGAGTTGAAAAGGTAGTAGCAATTGATAGATATTCTAGTGGCCTGAAGGTGGAGTCGAGTCGTTTTCTGGGTAAATGAGAATATTCGTTATCGCGAAAATACTCCGTAGTATCCTCGCTCAACAACCCTTCGCGACAACTCCAGTAAACCTGTTCGGCGGTGAAGAAAAGTGACCTTCGAGAAACAAGAGCTTCTTGAAAAGTCCAGGCTCGGCGAGCCCACGGAGTATTTGATACCCAGAGTGGTTCTTCAAACCTTCCTTGGAAGCGAAACTGGCCTGCGTCGACTGAATCGATCAGATCCATTCCTCGTATTCTCAAAGGATGTTGCTTGAGGAACCTAGTTCCAGGCCTAATGCCAGGAATACCACTGTAGGCGTCCGAGCCTGAAGCCGCGACGATAGTCAAGATACTCTCACGGTAGATTGTATCCATTTTGTCAATCACTTGAATCATATCTGACTCGTCGTCCTGGATGATACACAGGCTGTCAATCCATAGATGTCTGATCTGCAACTTGGCACAGATAGAAATCGCGTCTCTTATGGTAGACGGTAATCCCAGCTTCTCGAGACACCCCGGGTCTTGCAAGTCCTTGACATTAGCCTTGATGAGTCGCAGGAATGGCGTTTTACCCCATACGTAACTGAGAGTCGCGAAAGGAGGTCTTTTTAAAGCGTCAACTTGCACAATGCACATCCTTTCGACGTCGATCAAACGGAATCGTGGGATGTCATTGGGTACTTGATGGTGCCGGCAGATCTTATGCTGTTGATCGCATATTTGAATCCAACTTTTAATCATGCCAAAGTCAACCAGAAGCGGCCTGAACCTTCCCAACGTCGGTTCCAACTTTGCCACTTTGTCCGCAGACTCTTCCGAGGAAAAATCCTTTCCTGGTTGATCAACACGCCAGGTTCCGGGAGGTTGAAATGTGACACTATCGCTTCCCAGACCGTCAGAAGAGAATTCAACTGGAACACGACCTCCAGTACTGGCCCTCTGAAGAACAATTTCCAGCGGTTTCGATCCAACAATTACGTTGATAGCCACAATCTTTCTTGACATAACGCCCTCAAAACCGAACGACCAATTGCGCACTTCCTTTGCTTCGTGCGAGATGCATACTCTTGTATCTTCCAAGTCACTGGCAGACTTGATCAGATCTTCGGAGGTAGCGGTGCCATGGCCACGTAAAAAGGCCGAGTTACATTGTAGTCGATAAGCAATCAAGCCGGCTAGCTTTGAGCAAAACTCGCAACCTACTGCTTGCTTATTGAATTCATCGAGCTGAAATGATGATATCTGTTTCTCTTCGAGGCGCCGAGGCCAACAATCAGTACCGGCCAACTCAAAGTAAAAAGAATCGCACCAGTGCGAAGTCATTTTTATATAGATACACTTCAATTCCGCACAATACTACGAATATGAGACATTTATGGTGTCAGCCTAAAGCGGATATCTGTGGCAGAATTTACTACGATTACTTATTGGGGAAATGGTTCTGGACTCATACGCGAGGACTCTTGCCCTTCATACTTACTACTTCTTGATCTTTCATTGTGAGCTCAAGAATACAGATATAAGATCACGTAAAATTCAATCATAACGACCAGTGAATTCAAACCGGGATACCCTATGGTTTCTACGGATCGTAACTGGGCGAGCAATGAGAGAAAGGGCCCTTACATCAACGTTCTTTCCATTATCCTATAGAACCAAACTTGCTAGATCTCTTGCCTAATCTCCTAGGGGGATATGAGCCTTTCTCTTGAGACTTAGTGCAGTGAATTTGTTACCGCCTGCTAAGAGGCCTTCTGCTAGCTCGTTCATGACAATGCTCTCAGATTCATGTTAACGCATCGTGCGTCCTCCGTCTCTCAGCTGAGGTTCGTCTGGACTCTTTGGCCTCCTCTTGTGGCTTACTTGTTGGAGTTAGTAAGGCTCGTATAGCTCGATAATGTGACTGAGTATGCAGAATCGGAGGGAGTGTGCTACATACGTCTCATAATGTTGCGCAATGCTTATTCTAACTGAATTGAAGGTAGGTAAGGAGAGAGGTGGGTTGAGCTTCAATGAGGGTGGCGAGTTCCTTTTATGTGTTGACAGTGCGAGATGAGAGTCTAGTTGAGACTAAAAGCAAAACTCACAGTCTCCTCAGGATATCACGTTTCACTGGATCATCACAACAAATGAGAGACATGACGTAGTGTGGATGAACACATCGCAAGTGATGGCTCACTGATGTGACACTAGAACCCGTGTCTACTTGCGAAGATACAATTAATTCAGTTATTTTGTGCCATGCTACACGGCTCTTGAGCTGTCCGTTTACTGTCAACCAAACTCACGTACCAGGTTTCCTACTACAACCTAGATTGGCGCTGACAGAAACTATGCAGGGGAGTAGCCAATAGAACTTGAACACGATATAACATCTAAATGAGGCCCGTCCACGTGCTGATCGAAGATCTCCAATGTTTACCAAGACCAATAGCATTTAGTGTCGAGCACTGTCGGCTTTGTTCATGGTGGTTGTACCACATATAAACTTACATGAACAAGATGCTGTTTGCCTCCAGTGAGTATCAGAGGCCTTACAAGTTATCAAAATTTAAATAGCCTCATCAATATCTCTCAACGCCTCCAACTCCTTCTCCACCTTTTCCCATAAGCCAGCAACACGATAGGCGCAAAACCAGGTATTTTCGTTCACATCTTTGCCAACTATGATGAATCCTTCAGGGAACTTGAACGGAACTTGACAATGTCCGATGTATGATGGGTACAACGGTGTATCTCGAGGCTTGACAGTCGCCGCTGAGAAGTCTGCCGAGAACAAACCAGCTTTGGTCCAGTTCGAATACGAGATCTGATACGTATTCCCATTTCCAAAGAATACAGGAAGCGGTGCCACTGAGTCCAGAACCATGGCTTGATATGCCTCCACCTGTTCTCGTGTTCTTTGCTCGTTTATTGCCGTGCGCATTTGAAGCGCTGTTTCTCCCACTGGCTGTTGCTTGAGATCCTTCGCAGAAAGCAACAAGTTTGTAAATCCGAAGCAGTTTGAGATGAATGGTTTATCCGGTAAGAGAAGATCTTTCTCGAGTGACTTTCGAAGAGACATGCCAACTTGGATTGTTATTGGCCTATCGGAATCAGACGGAAGATGGGAGATGGCGATTCGGGACCACCAAGCAACAAGCACGTCGTTCTCTGTAACGAAAGGATCTTTGACTCCAGCAACTGAGAGTTCCTTGAGAGCCATACCACGAAGCTTTTTGAGGAACCAGCCTGGTATACAGACCATTCGTGCCTCCTTCCTTGCAAGAGCTAAGCTGTATCCGTTCCACGCCGCATACGTGAGCAATGAGGCAGTTGTCATACGTTGGTCTGCAAGCTTATGTGTTTCTTTTGGATGTTTACCCAATTCCGCCAAAGGATCGTAGTCAAAGCCTTGCTGTTCCGGGATTTCCAAGCCTTTCATCGCGTGAACCCATCCTTCGATCAACCCCTTCATTCCGAGCGCATCACAGGCGATATGAAGCCAGTGTAGTGTAACGAGCGTGGCATCTTTGAAAGAGACAACGTGAAGACCGAGAATTGGCTGGTCTGTGTAGAGATAATCGTCGATGGAGGTAGGACATCCGGGGCCGCATGCGAGGTCTACTGTTTCTTCTGGATCTCCGACAATGGCTGGACGGGAAGATGGCTTTGGAAGTCTTGAAGCGATGGGATGGTCGTCTTTGGCAATGTCGGTGAGGTTGGCTTGTGTAAAACCGACGGCTGGTCGTTCTTTGGTGAACTGCGCTGGGATATGGTATTCGAGATATCCATCGTCCTGATATCATGTTAGCAACCAGGACTGGGCGCTAAGACCACGTGATTAGTACCTTTTTCCTCAATCGTCCTCCCAATTTGCGCCAGGTCTTCTGGGCAACTAACGTTTCAAGACTACCACGCAGCTTTTCCGGGTCAAGGACATCGTCGAAGACTTTGAGATTATACAGTGCAATCCTTCGGTATAAAGGACTCTCATCCCAGACGTGTAAAGGGATGATCTGATCTGATGCTATGCGGGCCGGAGCGGCAGGGCTGTTGAAGAACGACATGATTCGTACTTGAGACTTGAAAACAATTGTGAACCAACGGTGGAGGCTGAGGTATAAAGAATGGAAAGGGCCCTGGAACAAAGTCTCACAAATGACTCGCTTGGGTGGGGCGTTGTAACTCTAACTGATATGATTCCAACTGTTCCGAACTTCCGTAGAGAACCCCTGCCAAGGTTGTAATGACATAAACATTGTTGGCTAAACAATTGCAGAGAAATATGGTAGATAGTTGGATAGCCCTGTAAACTGTTGGTTGTGTTCCGGGGAACAGGGACCTGTACCTCCGTTGCCAACATTGAACAACCAACATCAGCCAGGGTTTGATATATCACTACATATCAAAAACAGCAACTCAAAAGTTCTTTCCGCCTCGGTCTCTTGTTAGTTTGGTAGGTATGTTGGTTCTGATAAACTGTCTCACATAACTACCATTTTTGTTGTAAAGTGAGATTAAAGACCCACTGTTGACAATTGCTGTTCCTTGTTAACGATAATATCATCAGGTATACAAAAATTCGTTCATTTCTCCAGTACGAATATCACTCCACGCTTTATGAATCCTCCCACTGTGCCAAACCTTTTAGCCGATCTACCAATTTCAACAAACTTGAACATATATTCTATGTGCTCCAGTATACCCAATGATAACATGCGGGAACATTTTTACTTCTCATAATGATAAAATCTTTGGACGGCCTCACGGGTGAGGAAATCGCCAACATCGCTTACGCCCAATATTCGATTCCACCTTCAGGCCTAGGTGCAATATGCGAGGCTCTGATTTACGTATTTGGTGTTATTTGCACTATTGTCGTGGGATTGAGAGTTTACGTTCGCATGTTCAAGGTCCAAAATGACGTTCAATGGCGACTAAATGACCTCTTGGCCGTGGTTGGGTTTGTAAGTTTCGCCCCTTGATTTACTGCTTACCTACGCTCCAGAATACCCCAAGACAAGACTAATGTCATTATTCTACAGCTTCCATACATTCCAGCGTCAGTTCTTGGAGCACTATCCGTCCACTATGGTGTTGGTGCAACAGACGCGTACCTCGACACTTTTAAAATGCGAAACTTTATTACGGTCCGCGGAATGGAATACCTGATTTTGTACGAACTCATCTACTACGCATCCTCGACGATAACAAAATTCGCCATTGCCGTTACGATCCTATACATCTGTGTTCAGAAACGATATAAATACATCATGTATGGGATCATGTGTATCATGGCCATCACTGCCGCTATCTGCGTTGTTTGGTTCTTTGTCAACTGCGTCCCTTTTCAAGGGTACTGGAATCCTGGCATAGGCGAATGCAAGTCTGCGGATGGGTTTTTGAATCTGAGTTATGTTGGTACATCTGCGCAGGTGGCCAGCGACTGGGCTTGTGCAACGACGCCTTTCTTCATCGTCTATTCGTTACAGATGACGAGACGGAGTAAAATTGCAGTCGTGGGAATCCTTGGACTTGGTGTATTGGCGAGTATTGCTGCTCTGATGCGAATTATCTCGTATCAGTACGTCGATATAAGGAAGTACCCTAATGACCACATGGGCAAGTTATCTGGATACTATCGGAAGATTTAGTACTAACTGATGTGTTTAGTTTCCCAAGGTCGACTTCTCCTATGGTCGATCCTGGAGTCTAGCCTCGCCATTATCGCCTGCTCATTACCGGCGCTCAAGGTGTTTGGGAGGTGCCTAGCTAAGTCGATGAATCCCTCTAAAGGAACACCCAGACCTGTACGTACTCCAACCAATCACACCGTTCAATAGTAATGCTAACCTTTCACAGAAGCTGGCGTATAATGGCGCGACCCCGATGCACTCACTTGGCGCCGGTGGTCATGCACGGACTACAGTGTCTGTGAAGGGAAACTGGGACAGACTTCATGATGATGACTCAAGTGCAAAATACATCATGGTGGAAAGTCAGATTTACGTGGATAGTAGTTATCGACAAGGGTCATCCAGAGCACCGAGCATCGCCTAGCATCAAATTCCCAATAACTGGAGGTTAATGTGGCCAAAGTGGCACAAGTCCATCTCAACTAGAAACCTGTAGGATATTTACAGGACTGCATTTAAGAATACTACCTGGAAGAAAGATAGGTTATTTACAGGAACTAAACAGCAACTGGAGATTGCTGATATATGTCCTTGAGATAAACATGTACACTTGAAGTTTTCTCCACACACCGTCAGGCCCTAGGGAACTGAACCACAGTTTCTTAACAAACAAACCAACTGGACTTGGCTACTGAGGAGTGTCGGATACTTAACAAGTTCCAACCTTCTTGGGCTCACAAGCACCGTTCTTCTTGTCACAGCCATTGTAGCCTTGGCACTGAACCTTGGGGAAGCAGTTGTTGGAATAAGTAGCCTAAACCCGTTAGCCATAATCGTCCCGTGTCATCATAAGTTTACATACCTTGTCGCCGTAGTTGAGGTTGATACCCATGAGCTCACCACCGTTGACGGCAGTGGTTCCCTCCATGTGCACGGAGCGTCTGCAGTTTCCACTGCAGTTACCGCAAGATCGGTACACCTTGCCGTAGTCATTGGCATAGAAGTTGATGATGTTGACATGACCACATCCGTTGTGCTGGATGATCTTGTCCGCGGCCTTGTAAGCACCACCTCCAATGATGTTGGCTGTGCCGCTGCCCTTGATAGAGATAGCGTCCTCGCAAACATCTTCGAACCACACGAATTCAAGAGTGCATGATCCCTTGCAGTACACGCCTTCTTTCTGATTCGCACCAATGATGACATTGCGTAGCTTGGCACCGTCTTCAAGGACAAAAACAGTGTCCTTCTCGCCTGGAGATATAGTCAGTATGTATTGGAAGTGACAGAATGCTACGAGAGATGCTTACCTCCTTCGGACTGGCCGGTACATTTCACACCACGGTCGTACTTGACCCATCCAGCGTCAAAGGTCTGGCCTCTGCCGATGTACTGAGGAGCGCTGAGGGTCTTGGTACCGGTGTGCTTAGGAAGGCCACCGCTGTAGCCCAGACACGCAAGTGTCGAGGGCACGGCAGCGAGGACAGTGGCGAGGGTGGAGAAATGCATGATCAAGCCAACTGAGATAGATAGTTCAAGATCTAAAGTGAGTCTGAAACTCCAAAGTGGATTCTGACAGGAAATAGTACGGCCTTTTATGATCTTCATCAACCACCCTCTACTAGCTTCTACGGGTCTTGGCATAGTCTCTGGAAGTAAACCCCTGCCACGCCAAGGTTATACTTTCCAATCGACGTTGAAAGAGTGGTGCATATCTGGGGCTGCCATCCAGATGGTACCCTTTGAGAAATCCCTCCAGTAGTATGCTGGTTTAATGTAGCATTATCTCTTGTGTGTGTCAGTCCGAATTGATAATTGGTGGAAACAAATGTGGGCTGTCGGTTGAAGCTTGTCTTTATGCTTGAAAACACTCCGGCGCTCCGACTTCTAGATTTGGCAGGTGAAATATGGCTAGGAAGGATATTTGATGGAGATAGGTGCGCTTGACTGCCGACTTGATCCTGGGGAACCTTGCAAGTCACATCTGACTCTTTATCACGCAGTTATCCTACCCTAAATCCGGAACTCGGACTAGGCTTTGCGACTTGCGATAACTGGAAACAGATTCCTCATCTTCAAATTGGATGTCTGTCTGGGGAATCCAAGTTTTCATCGCATTTGTATAACGAAACCTATCAAGTTCTTTTCCGATAATACTGAAGGCAAGTCAACATCGGATAAGCACTATCATCCTTGATGGTTTGCCGTGGTTGTGAGATGGAAGTTCGTGGTATTTCATGAATCAATTTTCGGAAGAGGCCTTGGCAGACTTGGCGACAGGGCCTGAGAGACATCATTTATTAAATCGCATGTTATATCATCAATCAGAATTTATCAAGCGGTGTAACTATCTCACCACGTAATAAGACGCGATTGTATCTGATTTCAAGACGAATATTATCCGTTGATAAGGCTTTGTTTCCATGAATGATGTGTCTTTATTATGTGTTCTTATTATCCTTGTTATGCAACCAAAGTCATTTTTTCAAGCAGCCATAACCTTCTGTACAGCAGGCCTCGTACTAATCCGCTCCCACCAAGCTTTTACAGCCGTTCTCTCAGTAACAACATTGCCAAATCCACAGATAAACAATCTCTGAATCAAAGGCACATAATAAATATCCACAAGCGTAAACTCATTCCCAGCCATATACTCTCTCTCTAATAAAAGCCTCTCTGCTATGTCGAAAAACGCCTCGACGGCTTTCAATGCATCCGTGACGACTTGTTCGTTTGGGGGTAGGCCGATGAATTTCTTGGCAAACTTTTCAAAAGCGATACGACCAGCAGGTTCTGCAAAGTATTGCATTTCCACTGACTGTGCTTGCTCAAAAAGTGCCGTGGCCTCAATGTCGGTGTCTGAAGGAAGGAGGGGAAACTTGTATTTCTTGGATAAGTATTTGCAGATAGCGCGGCTTTCGTAGAGGGTGAAGCCGTCAGAGAATGTGATTGCTGGGACTTTGCCCCATGGGTGACGTTTGAAATGGTCGTTCGACTAGGTTATATCTTGTTAGACGTGCAACGATAAAGAAAGCGCGTAACTATGTGGAGTCACAGGAAAGCTACTCACCTTCTGTTGTCCCTTTGAGAGGTCAAGGAGAACAAGTTCATAGTCTGTGAAACCGCCTTCGGCAAGTGTCAAACGGACTCGATCAGTATTGGTCGAGCCGCGAGCGCCAAATAGGATGAAAGCAGACATTTTGGACGTGGTGAATAGTCTTAAAAAGGTTCTAGGAGAATACATGAAAGAAGAAAGTGATGACTGGTATTAGGATAGAGCAGCGAACGAGCTTTATACACAAATCTGACATTGGCATTAGGGAATGATCCACTAGGCTCCTCTCTTGCGTATTCATCAAGCCGTGGATTTATTCGCGATTTCTAATGATTCATTTGAAATCCTAAATACAATAGTCCCTATTATTGTGAATCCATCTTGTAGTTAGCTCAGACTCTCGACCACAATTGGTGTGCTCGCTCTCTCATCCAAATCAAGTTAGTGATTTGTTGAGCTCGGATCCTCGAGTAAGCGCTAAAATAAGACTTCGAATCCTTTTGCGGATGACTTGAACTCTGGCCTCTCATTCGCCTGTTCGCTAAACTTTCTCCCTACATCTTTTCAATCATGAAGACAAGCAAGCAAAACAATAATCGAAACAGTGGCGGTGGCAGGAAAGTCAAGACGGGATGCGCGACGTGCAGGTAGGTTGCATGGAAAGAGTGCGATTAGTCTGGGGACTACTTTATGCTGACTTGATGAGAATCCGAAAAATAAAATGCGACGAAGCTAAACCATTTTGTCAAAAATGTGTCAAGACTGGTCGGACTTGTGACGGCTACGAATCTGTTTTCAGGAATTTTCCAGCTCCATCTACCACCGACAATAACAAGCTAGGTGTAAGAAGAGTATCTCCAGAGTCTACAGCCGATAAACTTCCTCTAGACCCTACAACCCTCAACCGCTATCTCTCAACAAAAACAATCTTTGGCGTGGATATCAATTGCAACCGGGAAGCTGAACAGGTACTTCAAGAGAGCTTGACTGACGCTTCTATTCGACATGCTCTCCTGTCCCTCCAGGCTCTTCGCGAGGACCTAGAGTCAATGGCACATGGCCCCGCTTCCCCAGAGCAGCAAAGGTTGATTTATAACTATGGTCTCCAGCAATATAGCAAGGCATTGACAGGTCTAGCCTTGAACTTGTCAGCGCCAAGCCCAGAGACACTCAAGTCTGCCCTACTTTGTTGCCAGGTTCTGATAAGCGTCGAGCAAGTCAGAGGCAATTTCTCTGCTATGAGCGTCCACATCATCCGTGGATTGAACATTATGCGAGAATACCGCGCGAGACCATATCTACTGGGTACTAATGTTTTGATGCCAGCGAACCACAGAGACCTGCCATCCATAGACATATTCATCATCAAGTTCTTTGCTGCACCTTGCAAGTTTACAGAACCCCCAACAAAGGATATTACCAACATGTTGACACCACCTGCTGAAACTTCGACCGATCGCAAAATTGCTCCAAACATGCGGCCTAGTATTAGAGGAATCGCAGACTTGGTAATCGACTTTCTAAGTCAGGTTTCTCTCATCGAATCAGAGCAAAGAGCTGTTGAGTTACTTAGCCAGAAGGGGAGACTTCTTGACCTATTGGATGCATGGTACGGGGACTTTGAAACGGCTTCGACAGCGGAAGAACCAACAACCGTCCATGGTTGTTTTTTGAGGTTACTCTATATGATTATGAGAGTCGTACTTCTGGGAACGCTGGATTATAAAACAGACTCTGATGGGAGGCTCAAGGCTGAGAATGAGAGGATTCAGGCTTTGGCCGATGTGATTAATGAACGGCTGAAGGATTACGATATGCGGAGAGGAATAGAAGGTGGACTAAGGCAGCAGTCTGAAGTTTGAAGCCGGGTTACTCATAGTCAGCCTCCAGAGCCATCATATGGGCTAGACCAATCAAACTGGTGACCAGTCTGAGCTCATATGAGAGCATTTCTAATTTAGAGAATTTGTAAACACAGAGTTATCAATGCCTTAGTTGCGTCTTGAGTATTTGATCTCTTGCAATAATGGTATGTTGACCGAACAGACCAATCAGAATCTGAGCTTTTTTCTAGCGGCAAGCCAAGATTTGGAACAGTATGAATCTGTCAATAAAATGGCATGCTGACCGAACGGGCCAATCAGATACTAGCTTTGTCTCCCAACTCAGGTTAACCTGTAGAGGAACCTAGGTATAAAGAAGTCCTTCTTCCGCTTTCTTTTCACCTCAACAAAACACTCATCCTCTATTTAAATTTCTCAAGCCTATTGCAGCATTGTTTTATAATTCTGTCACTTCTTCTATCCGGCAAATATGCATTTCCTCCTCCTAGGCGCAACGGGCCGTACTGGCAAGCTTGTTGTATCTGAACTCCTCGCTCAAAATCACACTGCAACAGCACTTGTCCGAAATCTAGGTTCAATTACTCCCCAGCCTGGTATCACTATGGTCAATGGGTCTCCACTATCAAAAGATGACATACGAAAAGCCATTCATGCCACGCCTGGTGTCCTCCCTTCGGCAGCAATCTTCACGCTCAGCACAGTCCGCAAATCGGATAGCCCCTTCGCAGCCCAAGTCGGCCCTCCTCGACTTCTTGCAGACTCGTGCGCCAATGTGTGCGAAGTCCTGGAAGAAGCCGGTATCTATCGAATTGTTGTCATGTCAACTGCCGGTGTCGGAGATACATGGAACAACCTGCCGTTAATCAGCCGCGCATTTATGGGGTTGACGAACATCAAATACGCATTGGAGGATCACAATCTGTTAGATCAAGAGATCCGAACCACAAAGATGGAGTGGACTCTGGTGAGATCTGTGAGACTAGATCACGAGAACAATAGCACGCCGGAGATCGAAATGCTAGGAAGTTCAGGCGTGGGAATGACAATGAAGGACAGTGTTACTCCTGCTAGTGTTGCAAAGTTTCTGGTCAAGGTTGCGGTTGAAGGACTGTATGTCAAAGAAGCAGTGGTGTTGAGAAACTAAATTCTGGCAAGGGAAGATGTGTGATAGACTGAACTAATTTTGATATACAACTCGTATCTGTATATCTTCAAAGAGAATCATGTCCACCGGGCTCCAAGAGGCACATTATGGTTCTAATTCATTCTGGCGTCGTCTAATATGCTTAGTCTGACGACGTTCGACGATTGCTTGCCAGTAACCTGACAGCTTTTGACCTATAAGATCATAGTTGAAAGTTGAAAGAAGGAACACTGTACATAATAACGGAATCGCAGTTGCAAAGTACACCCAAAATTCGTTCTGCCCAGGTAAGTAAGGCTCAGACATGCTGAAGAGACTCGCAACCCATGCCAAGGGCGCAAAAATGAGTGCAAGGTATGTCAAGCGTCGAACGTTGACAGCTTCGAGGATCGATTGGCGCGAGTCGAGTAGTTGTAGCATAGATGTCGCTACTGTAACCATTTGTTCCAGCGACTGATTATAGTCCTGTAGCTGATACTGTAGATACTCAATATCTCGGAGGATCGAATTCCAGGTAGCTTTGTTTGTATCAATCTGCTCCTGTGCCACCCAGAATCGACAAAACTCAGTGAGAAGGGTAAGCTTGTGCCTGCTCTGTCTGATCCTTCGCCTCCATCTCTGCAAGTCGGTGATGTCACTACCGTACAGTCGACTTGACATATCCTGGAGAGAATATTCGTAATGCTTTGAGTAACGGCTCAGAAGATGGTTATAGTAGTTCCAATAGGACAGTGTAATACGAATTGGGTAGTATACCAAGTGCAGCATGCTTGTTGGCGTACCTGTAAATCCGTGGGGTCTCGGACATTGCAGATAGTGTACTAGACTCTCGAGCGTCGAGTCTCTGCTCCATACACATTGGTCAACTGGAGAGTGCGACGAAAGATGGGATGTCGTGATGTCCTCAAAACCCCCATGTAAAACGTTTCCTTTTTGCGACCCTTTGTTATGGAGTGCAACATGCGCGGGACTATCGACCAGAATAAGACCTTGCAGTGTTAGTAACAATTCTCAATACTTCATATCTAATGACCCACAAACAGAAGCCGAATCAAATTTCTTGACTAGCAAAGAGCAAGCGGAACGAGCAAGAACCAATTGCTTGCCTGATAGAGGCGGCAGTCGTCGGATAGTGCGCGTAATATTGGTATCAGTCTTCAAAGCGTACGGAGAATTGCTGAATACTGCTGCATCACCTAAATCAAGTATCTGCTGATAATGGAGATGAAGACAGCCACTTTCAGATAACAATGATGGCAAGATGGCAATAGAGGGCGGTGGTGGTGAAAACTCGAAATCTTCGAAGCTAGTATTGACATATTCGGCAAAGAATAGAGGATCGATGTCGATAGCGCTCCCTACGATACTCATGAGTTGAGGGCTGATATCCTCAATCAGAATAATTCGCATGGTCGTTGAGGGTATATTTTCCAAAGAAGCAACCAAGTCATCTTGTTGAACCGCCACAGCTTGGAGCTGGGATGCACACAAGTCATGGCCTGGATAGTCGATGGAGACGATCTTGCTTGTACGAACTGGCTTTTGTTGCAGGAACGCGTCAAGACCATTGATACAAGGGTTGTATTGAGCTCGATGTTTCACAAATGCTAGATATGGATCGGAAGGCATCGTCGATTTAATGATAATTGATAAGTAAAAAAAAGGATGAGCAACTGAAAATGTGACTTTGTATATGGAAAATGTATTTAGTTAGCGTTGACTTCAATGTAGATGAATACGTTGTTTCTTCTGGGATGTAACAGTGTACTGCAGAACTCGAACATCAAATTGATCCTCATTTGTGCTGATATCTCAAACCGCACTGCCACGAAACTAACGAATGCGTGTGACCCTCTTGGTAGTGATACAGCCTTGGCACCACAACAAGCGGCTAAAATTGACACAACTCGCTGTTGAAAAGATAAATAATCAAGGGTGTGGAACAATTGTCGCATATCTAATATTAACAACACATGGATCTTGGATGTCACGGGCTCGTTACCCTATGTTGTACTTCTGCCTGTTGGTAAGAGTGGTTGACTACTCAAATTGATTGTTAGGATGTCAGGATTATGTAGATCATGGTATGAATCTGTAAGCGCCTAATTCAGCCTCCATATTGTGACAGGGCACATAAGTGGTAGACGACTTGAGTGCATTGACTAGTCGAAGCAGGCTGAGCGCTTCGTGCTCTATATCGAATTTTGATTGGTGAGGAGAAGTTGAAAAATCAAGCGTTCGCGGCTGTGCCGTTTGACACGTCACATTATTGAGAAGCAGATACGGACCCCCTAGTACCTCATTACCTAACCGACAGGAGCTTTCGTGTTTGGGGACTTGACCTAGTGGTCTTTCACTACATCTCGTGTGTAAGATACATCTCAGTTATCTAATAGGAAGACTATAAGCTAATTAAAAGAGAGAACCTTTTACCTCTCTTTTATAGATCGGCGAAATATCTTTTAATCAATCTATAGCTACAATTGATCAGTTATCGATAATTGTTAAGAAGCTACATGCCCCTTGCAAGGTACATGTTGCAGCTTCAAAATACAGGGGTCGATTGAATGCCTACAACCAACAAACATTGTTTTCTATATCATTGGTGGCCTGATGTTTCCTCGGTGGAGTGTTAGCATTATCCATACCTTTTCCTCTTCTTCCCAGCGAGCATTGGCTTTTCACTCTTACTTTTAACATTTCATACAGCTGTTGTTCACAAATATCAGAATACTAGTCTGCTATCATTCTCGACCACGGATAAAGTACGATGGATACCCATCGGTCGGGGATGAATGGTTCACAGACCACCGATCCACTTCTCATTAAGGAAAGACGCCTCGCAATTCAGAATGTCGAACCTGGAGGATCCCCAGTCGAAGCATTCCGTAACGCCTGGCCTCGTCTGGAACCTCATTATGGGACCATGGTGGAAAGGCTGAGGGGAGCTTTACAAGATGCATTGAGTATAAGCTGCACCGTCTCCGGCCGCGTCAAACCCTTGACTTCCATCGAAAGGTCTATTCAACGGCGCGAAAAACATCGGAAAGAGGGGTATAAGAAAGTGGATGATATTTTTGATGACCTCCATGATCTCGTCGGCTTTCGTATTGTCGTTGATTACCCCTCGGGTATCGAAACTGTCGACGATTTTATTGCGCGAAACCTTCAACTAAAATACACAAACATCTTCAAGGCAGATCGAGAAGTCGATGATGCCTGCAAACCCACTTTTGGCTCTTTTCAAAGCCAGAACCACTATGTGATCTTACATCCCGATGCTGAATACCCGCTTAGTCCCTTCTGTGGCGTTTTGTTTGAGGTACAGGTCTTGAGTGTAGCTGAGAGTTTATACAATAGGCTGGCTCATCCTCTTCTCTACAACAAGTCTTCCGGAGGGTCCACCATTGAAGATCAGAAACTGATCAATGTCGCACATGGACTTTCACTTTGTTACTGGATATGCCTTTCATGTATGGAGGATCATCTGGAAGGAAAGATACCGCAGACGATACCACATCCAGTGCAGGACGTCGCCCAACTAGATGAAACCCAGAATGTGGACATGGAGTCATTCTTGAAAGCTACACCTTATTCGATCCCAGAATCAAGGGGAGAAATTCCAATCCAAAAGTGTCTGGATTCTATCAAGGATATGTCAATGCAAACTATGTCTTCGGATCAGCTTCGCGATCGGCTTTATGTATTGCTAAAGTAAGTCGTTGGTTTCCAGCATATGCATCCAAAGACTAACGAAAAAGTAGTGGTTCGACCCAGACATTCACAACGAACGTGCTCTCTGGATCCGGTGATATCATGCAGAACTATGGTTCCGGTAGCAACAACACGTATAGCGCAGGGGGTAACATAACAATTGGTGAGCCTTGAACATACCAATAAATGAGTTACGAGGGAGGATAGGATAAGAAGAAGAGGATGGTAAAACAACCACGACTTTAACTCTTGTAACCTCCCACAAACACTCAATTCTTTGACTCGACTATGTGAACTCGATTACTAACTCTTTCACCTATCCAGAGAAAGGGAACATTGACGACAAGATCCGTAACACGTTCTGGGTAACCGATCCCCAGTATCACAAAGCAGTCATTGAAGAACGAAAGGGTGGGTTAATTGAAGATTCGTATCATTGGATCTTCCAGAACGAACACTTCACAAAATGGCATGAGCAAGATTACCAACTACTCTGGCTGAACGGCGACCCAGGTAAGGGCAAGACAATGTCTATATGTGGCGCCATCAACCACCTCAGTCTCCTTTCAGACATTGCAGAAAAGGACTCGAATACCTATCTTTCATACTTCTTCTGCGATGCCAGCGATTCAAAGCTTAATAATGCCACTTCGGTCTTGCGCGGTATTATCTATTCCCTCATTTTTCAGAACAGTATGGCCTTGTCCTATGTTCGAGAGCGATACAAAGACCTTAGCAAGCCGCTCTCAGATCCAAGACTTGCTTGGCCTGTGTTGCAAAGGCTTTTCATTGATATTGTTGGTGGAAACTATGATCAAAAAGCCTACGTGGTCATCGATGCACTCGACGAATGTAAGGAAGATCGAGACAAACTTCTGGAGTTTATAGTCAAGCAAGCATCGCTGCTACCCGTTAAATGGCTTGTTTCAAGCCGCAAGTGGCCAGCAATCAAGGAGGTCCTGACGACTTGTCCTAACATGTTGGAACTCTGCTTAGAAGATAATGAGACAGACGTCTCGGCAGCAGTTGGCCTTTACATAAAGAGCCAAGTGGAAAACATATCTACCATCAAACGTTACGACCAGAAAAGGAAAGAGGCAGTTGAACTCCATCTACATTCAAAAGCAAACAGCACCTTTCTATGGGTTTCTCTTGTTTGCAGCATGCTCAAGGAGATTCCCGCGTGGCAGACGATGAAGAGGCTTGACAGCTTTCCGGCAGGGCTCAATACATTGTATGGGAGAATGTTGGAGCAGATTCAGCCATCACCTAACCAGGAACGAGACCCAGCTTTTGATGAGCTGTATGCACAAATTGTTTCCTTTGCATTGAGTGCTTTCAGACCTCTGTCTGTGGATGAGCTTCATTCCTTAGTTGACGATGAGGATATCCCTGTCGAGGAATTCGAGGACATGATTGCCCTTTGCGGATCATTCTTAACGGTTAAACATCGGATCGTTGACTTCATACATGATTCAGCAAAGGACTACTTACTTGACGAAGCAACTGGTTTCAGATTTGATCCGCAACAACAGCATGCTTTACTGTTTTCACAATCACTCGGTAATTTATCACGGTCACTTCACCGCGACATGTTGCATGTGGAGTCTGGCCATCCACTAACAGTACAAGACGCTCTTGGGCCAATCGCGTATCAATGTACTCACTGGATATCTCACTTGACTAGTTGTGAATCTTCCACACTGACAAATGAATTGATGGAAGGTAGTCTAGTTGACAGTTTTCTACGCCAGAACTTCCTGTTTTGGGTTGAGGTTCTTGGCCATCTCAAGTCCGTTGGGCTTGGAATAAGTGCAATGTCGAAGCTGGATCGAATGCTCCATGTAGGTATGTTACATCAATCAATTCCAGTGTTGCTAATTAGGAACAGGACCATACTTCTCCTTTGAAAGACCTCGTACAAGTTCAATTGCGCTATATACGCCACCACCAGTTTGTGCTTGAGCAATGCCCTCTACAGGTCTATGACTTGTGGGACTTCAGTCAGAGTCACTGTATAAAAAAGGAGATCTATGAGCCAGAGTCGAAAGACCGGTTCACTTTGCCTCACCAAGTAGACGATGCTGAAGCCCATGCATGCTGACCGTGGAGGATGATACTAAATTCGTGCAATCCGTTGCATTTTCTTACAAGGGGAATTTAATAGCGTGGGGTTCTTATGATAAAACGGTTAAGATCGGAGATATGTTGACTGGTACATGTCTAAATACACTCCTCGGGCACCATGATGTGGTCTCAGTAGTGGCTTTCTCCACAAAGAACTACGAATTTGCATCGAGATCTTACGATACAACGATCAAAATATAAGATATGAACAACGGAGTTTTGCCATGTACACTTCATGACCATAGCGGCTCAGTTCCCGCCTTATTATTTAGCACAAACGGGAGCTTTCTTGCTTCAGGGTCAACAGTGGGACCATTAAGTTGTTCGACACACTTAGCCGTGTATGCACACGTACTATATCAACAAGCGATGGCCGTCCCTCAATTTGTTCTTTCGCTTTCATCCATGATGACCAGATCCTGTTAAGCGGTACTCCTGCTTCCGTGCTCATGTGGGTTCTAAAGGCTCAAGCTGTCCCCTACCGAATTTAACAGGATAAATTCCTTCTTCCCTTGATCACTTCTCGCATCACAGAAGAACTAGCACGTCGTCAAAGTAGAAAGTCAGATTGAGAGCTGAAACCTGGTCACTAAAATGCATATCAGGAAAATCAGGTACCATGCGTCCAAGTCATTCCGCCCAGCACGCCCCTCCTGAGGACGTTCTGCCCCTATCAATCGTACCACCCAGGCAGAGAACACAACTTGGAGTGATTTACCAAGACGAGTTCCATCTTCAACCCTTATCTATCTTTTAACTTCGCAACAAAGCATCATGACTCCGATGTCTACACATAACCTTTTTTGCCCTGCCCTAGAATATGGTTACAGGCGCAACATAACAACCCCTCCTGTTGCTGACTTCCTTCCAGTTTTTTTTCTCTTTCTCTTACAAATAACAGAAGATCCACAATGGATACTACAGGACTCTAAACATCTGTTATGGCTCCCGCCGGGTTATCGGCCAAAGCATTCTTACTACGCCAAATTCAAATTCTGCAAAACCTTTTTAAAGTTCAGAGTCGCAACTACCACGTCTACCTACGGATTAGTTTATCTCTCTCTCTCATGATTGATGTCAGAAACACAACAATTGAGTAGTAATTTGCGAAACCTTACCCTTACATTCCCGTTTATTACTGTCCCTTATCACGCGGTGTCAACGTGTTTAACGCAAAAGAAGCAGTAATCCATGAATGGAACACGTTAATGCAATATTTATATGTACTCGTTATAGTATCAGGCCAAATGTCTTATAAACTCTTGCCTAATAATTGCGAGACCGACCTTTTTGGCATCTATTTACTTTGTTATTATTATTATTATTATTTTGCTTTTTTTGGCGAAGCTTAGCCTTTTCAATCTACTTGTGGCTATAACTTATAGGATCCATACGGATCACAAAACCAATATATAAATACCACAAGTTACTGCATAACTAACTTCCCCAACAAGAACACGTATGCTGTGACTGATGGAGCAGCTGACTGGATCAACACGATAATGACTGAATTCTATGATCTGGGTGCCTGACAGAAGCAACCTCCGTTGCGTTGTATGCACAGCAGCTGTTTCTTGACACCTCAGCATTAATTGGAATAATGCCGAGATTAGACTATGCTGTATGATGCATAAACATCTCCAGTCAAGATAGTACAACTCGTTTTTATATCCCATAGTCATTAAAACTACAAAGACTGAGAAAATATACACAAAGTGTTGCACATTATCCCTACAGAATTAAATATATAATATAAAGACCCCCCCAACCTTTTGATAAACTACCAGTTACTGAGTACCCTGCCTTTTTCAGGCTTCTTGATGTCCCTCAAATAGTGGCTTATTCCGAAGTGAATACTAGATTGTCTCAGAGTGGCCTAATGCATGTGCCATCCGAGCAAATGCATAGGTTCAACAACCCATCCAAGCACAAGTCAGATTGGTTGATAGCACAGTCGTCACTTGTACCACAGGCCGCGCCTCCAGTTCCGGCGGCGGCGGTGGTGCTTGCGGCCTCGGTAGTGGTGTATCGTTCAATGACAGCCGTGGTAGTGGTAGGTTCTTCAATCATGGCGGAGGTCGTGGTGGGAATACTGGTTGTCCCAGTCTCTGTGGTGCTTTCGGCAACCGTAGAGGATAGATTGGTGGTGCTATCAATGACAGTTGCAATCGATGTAATCTCAGTGGTGGCGCTGGGTGAAGTTGTTGTTGGGCGGCAGGGGCTTGCATCTACAGCAGCAAAAAAGAGTGCAAACACACGAATAACATTAGAGGACAACATAGCGAGCGACTGGTGTATGTGAGTGATGATCAAGGCCAAGAAAAGGAATGAATTAAAGCGAAGGAAGGGAACATTCAGCACAGAAACAAACAAGGTCAGACATTGGACTATATACGCAATGATTGAATGACTGTTTCCCCTGATTTTCTGTTATTTGCTGGCTTTAAATATGATCAATAGTGCATAGAACTAGTAGTTTACTACCCATTTAGCTTTCTTTACGGAGTGCTTGCCCTTCCGCTTGACAGGGTTGTTTAGCCACGTTGGCCACTAGGGGATTCAGCTGAAAGTCTTGGAAATTGGGATAAAGAGGAAGGTGAGAGAGAATATGGGACTACGGTACAAGAAATGAAACCCTGGGCCCCGCGTTACTGATCTCATCCTGCATTCTTGAAGCATTGGCCATTGGGACGCTTGACGTTTGGGGTGTTATTATTCCATGCTAACAACAGGCTCTTATTATATATCAGTCTCTCAATACGCTGTTTATATAGATCTTATACTTTAATGAATAATCTTTTTCTTTTTATCGATACTGTTTTGGAAATCACTAAGATCAATAAAGGGACAGGTAATTGGCACAGCGTGATATTTAATGTCTCCATAGATTACCCAACTGATTTGCACATGCGGCTTCCAGTCATATCATTACTGCTTATATCCTGCATGTATCATGGTAAAGCAAGAACACCATTAATAACAAGATAGCCAGTTAGAGTGAAGTAGGTGGAGTGGCTTTGTACTTATAAATATGCCTTACCATCCACCTCCAGAAAGACTTGAATGATGTGGCCTGTGCGGCTGCGATTCTGATACAAAAAGATCTCCTTTCTTGTTCAATGGTGGTAGTCTTATCTTCCACAAGGAAGACGGATGAATTGCGCCCAGCTTACCAACTCATTATCCCTCACGATTAAACTGACTACGCACAGACTGGACACGCTTCCTTATGTGACAATAATCATCAACGACTCCATCGAAGAAGATATCGCCATATCAAAATTACTATTCTCTTAAAACAAATCCCTTCAATCATTGTTTTTATTCTAGCTTTGATTTATATCTGAGATCATGACATGGATCCACGATGCGGCGAGACGCGGCGACAAATCAGCGTTGTCGAAACTCCCCCGAGATCCGGGATTCGACGAGATCAATCCCAGGGATGAGAACGACTGCACGCCCCTTTGGATCGCCTGTCGCGAGGGCCACAAAGCCTTTGTTCAGTCGCTTTTGAGCCATCCTAAGTTCGACATTAGCATGGTAAATTCTATATGCGAGAGTAAACACACACCCCTCCATATCGCTGTGTGTTTCGGGCGGGATGAGATAGTTCAAATGTTGCTCGCGCAACCTGGCATCCAACTTAACACCAGGGATCTTAATGGCCACACCCCATTGACTCTGGCAGCGAGGAAAGGTTTCAAAACCACTGTGAACCTCCTCCTGGCCATGGACGAAGTCGACTTGGGCCCGAATGGTCGCCGGAAAACGCCGCTTACCATAGCGTTGGAAAGCGGTCAGTTGACGATAGCATCGGCGCTAGTAAACGCTGAAAGGCGTCGAAGTCCAACACAATCGCGCCAGACATTACTATCGTGGGCGTCAGCGAATGACAAGAGAGATCTCGTACAGCGCATCAACGACTTTTACACTATAAACCCGAATCTACAAGACGGCGATGGAGACACATCGTTGTCCAAAGCTGCTGAACTCGGGAACTTGTCGATGGTACGACTATTGCTTGAGAACAGTGCCATTGACGTAAACTCAAAGAGCAGAGATGGCAGCACTCCGATGTCAAGAGCCGCCTTACATCAACATAAGAATGTGGTGCAGCTCCTTGCTGCAAAAGACAGCATCACTCTGCATTCTGTTGTTCGAGAAGGAAACCTGCAGTTAACGGATTATTTACTTGGCTGCGACATTGATCTCAATCATAAAGACCCCCATGGCATGACTGCTTTGCACATCGCCATCGTCTTCAGAAACCTACAGATCACCAAAAGTCTTTTGTTGCGGGGAGCGGATATCAACGCCAAAGATGGGACTGGCAGAACACCCTTGATACTCGCCGCTCAGCTTACGTTGCGTGATTTCGTGGAAGTATTGTTGTCGAGATCGGCATGCATGATCGGTATACAGGTCGTCGATTGGCAGAGGATATACAATTGCTACTCCCCAGAGCACGTCCTACGTATTACAGAAAGAGTCGGTGGATTGATAAAAGTGGAATTTGTTGATACAAAGTGCGCTTTACAGCGCGAGCCGGATACAGTGAGGAGCCTGATGTAAGTCAAACTTTCGAATTCAACTATAGAACCGAAATCTGACATTTACAAGTCACGTCCCCAGCTTCAACGCTTGGTCAAGTTTTCACACCAGACATGGACTCAACATGACCTTATCGAGAGACACCAGGCGCATGTATTCAAAAAAGGCTTTCACAGGACTGGGCAGTTTGACCGCTGTTGCTGTCACTGTCTGGGTCCCACATACAAGCATGTTTACACAAAACTCCGGATGGGATGAGTGCGGCGTAGCATGGACAATAGGAGGCATTGCCGAGGACGGTAAACTTAGTCAGAAGACTTTGGACCACTTCAGCATGCTACCAGACGGCTGGATTCCCGAAAACGGTATCAGATTCTTTGAACAGCTCATTGTGTATTTGACTATGAAGTGGTCAAATCTGTGTAATGGCGCCGAGGATCATTTGTCCGAACGTGTAAGATCCCACCTGAATCCTGACGTTTGTTGTTGCTCATCGTGGAACACAGCGAATGAAACAACTGCAAGAGAAAGGTCGTTCGGAGATGATTGACGATCTAGCTGGAGATGCTAAGAACTTGGCCGAACTTCGTCGTTGTCTTCGTACCCAAGTTTATGACGCAAAGATCTTTGTCAACGATTACGGGCGCGTCCTGGGCACAGACGTGGACCAACAGGCGCTTAGGACGATCGAGTGCTTTGCTAAAACTGATAGTTTACTTCAAGAGCTGGATCAAACCATTAGGGATTTATTACAGTTAGTACGTGCATTCACCAAACTCCTCTTTGGACCACGATCACTGATCAAACAGGAATTTGCATGGGTCTCTATTCATGAGGCCCACAAGTCGACGAGCCTTGGAACAAGTATGAAAAGACTTAGTTGGGTTACAGTACGTGATGCAGTGATCCGCTAGAGTCAATTGAAGTTGACACAGATAACCACAGTTCATCTTTCTACCGGCTATGTTTGCATCGGTAAGAGTGTCAGCCCGTTGAGCTACATTTACTAAATAATGGAATCAGAGTCTGTTTGGCATGAACGTGGACATACTCGAGAACAATCCTGATTGGCGCTGGTATCTTATTTTCCTAGGCACTTTATTGTTTCTTTCTATTGTCGTGTGGTTATTGTTAAAATATCTCAAGGTGTGTCTACTATCCCAAGAGATGGAAAGAAATTCCTACGGCGTACTGTTTCTCTAACAGGTCAATAGATCGAGACAGAGATTGAAAAATATTTTGACAGATGGAAATTGGATTTCAAAAAGAGAAAGGGAAATGGAAAGGGCAGACGTACATCAATATCTCCTGTCTAGGCGGGATTCGTCATGACAGGTGCAATATACTGCACAGTAGGCAGTGAAAGCTATAGATATATTCATAAGGGCCACAGAGCGGGTCCAACCCTCTATTACTATGATAGTAGCCTCTAATATTTAGCATCGTCTGGCCTTCTGGAAATCACTGCGGTGAGCCCGACATCTAACAATGTTAGTGAAAGGTCTATGCCGTTCTTTTACATATAATGCCTCACATATCGTTCCAGAAGTGCATATGAAGCTAGTGGATAGCGATATTGTCCATGGGCTACGAACTTCGGCATAAGTATAAAGTCAATATATGACGACCGCTGGCAAGTCGATAAGGGCATTGATCCTCCTATATTATCCTCCTACAATTTCTCTCGCAGCCTTGCCTCCTGCGCAACGGCTTTGTTTTTATTGTTCACATCCAATCTCGCACAGATCACCACATGAGTCGCCAACCCTTCGACGTGCCGGTCCACTGGCCGGCCGACAACAAAGTCAACTGGTTTGGCAAGGACAGTGACTTTTACAAAAAGACGGGCATTCACATGTACCATATCTCTAAAGACGATTACAACCCGTTCTACACATACGAGGTCGAGATCCGCGCAGATTGGCCTTTCACATATACATTCTACGACGAGACGGGCGACAGCTACTCGGTGTCGATTTGGATGGTAGGGATGAATCAGGACCACTCCGTCAAATTCAATTCAGATCGCCCTACCATCGTACGCGTCACAGGGAGCTAAGTGGAGGGTATAAAAGACACGGGGTTGCACAGCAGAAGTAACAATAATGGGCAGAACAAGAAGATGGCTGGTCTGTGAGCCGACGAAAGCGTTATATAAGACTATGGCTAGCCGCCTTACTTATGAGTGCTTGGATGGGAAGATCACGGGATGGTACCTAGGAAAGGTACGGCTAGATTAAAGTAACCGCCAACGACATTGAACGATTCGATCAACATGTATGAGGCCACTAAAGCTAGTCAATTTTTGCCAAACGCCAAACATGAATAATTTCGATACTACCACACTTTTCCGACTACCCAACGAGCCGCCTTCTCATGAGCCGTCAGAATACCTCCAATTGCATACTCGCACAACTGCTTAACCATAGTCTTGTCAGACGTAATAGTCATACCCACAGCGCTTTCATCTTTTAACCACTCAATAACAATATTACAATCATCTAGATACGTTAAAATAGGCGTGTTAAACGAAAGGTATTCGGCGGCGCTGCCGTCAAACACAAATGTTATCACACCGTTATCTGGGCGAGCAAACCAACCCCATTCTGAGGTTGAGATTGTAAGCCACCCGTTGCGAGACGATGTGACTCCTGTGGGTGAGGTGCCTTCAATTGTAAACCTGACCTCAAACTTGGGTCCTTGGCCAGATTGCCCTACAGAGTTAGGAGATAGCCAAAACTCGCCAATGAAGCCTCCGCGCTTGTCAAGGTCGACAGTAAACGGCGTGGATGGACAGCTCTGGAGGCTCCAGGTTAGTAGGGACTGGCTTATTCGGTTTTGTATCAGCTGAACTCACATG
Source organism: Fusarium nodosum (assembly GCA_014898975.1). NCBI lineage: Eukaryota > Fungi > Ascomycota > Sordariomycetes > Hypocreales > Nectriaceae > Fusarium > Fusarium nodosum. The sequence continues at coordinate 32,699 of JAAVUE010000098.1, read as the reverse complement.
ATGATAGTACCATTCACCATTATCAGTTGGGTTGAGTCCTTTCACCTCGGTCACTGTGAATCGCATATTGTCTGGCATCTTCTTGATGTATAAAGGAAAGGCCATTGTTCCAATGGCCATGATGTCGGTGTTGAAGAAGAATGAACTGTGTGGAGAGCCAACGAGCTTGGATTGAGAAAGGTCAATGGTGAGAAGGCTTTTCTTTTGTCAAGGAGCACTGAATTGGTGATGAATAGATTAAATCATTGTCTCTAGAGGTGCAACAGGTATTTATAAAGCCCATCGGTTTCTAAGGACTACTCCTTCTTATGATTCCAGGCTGTTCTTGGGAAGCCGACACCTTGGCCTCTGGTGGAGTCAGCAGCACTGATGTCTTGGTAACAAATAATGCTATCCAATAACAGTCTCCACGAATGAGACAAGGGAGAACAAATGGTATGAAATGATTCTAGAACGACTTTCAGCTTTGGTTTGTCTTGGTTGTCACAGCCACGCGCAACACTTTAAGGCTAGCTTCAGCCGTCTCCAGGCCACAGCTGCAGAGGTCTAGATGCGTCTTTTACGGCAGAGTCTCGCTTACTACGAGTTAATTGGATTCTACGAAGGTACAGTGGGCCACATACACTGACTATGCCGTCCTTGTAAGCCATCGTTGCTGCAAGGGGCATGCACACAGACATCCCAAACCAGATGAGTGCATTTTGCTGCAGGTAAAGCCTTGTCGTCTCGACAGTCTATCGAGCAGCCACGGCCATTGATGAGCGTACACATGCGTCGATAGCACGACGTGGACGATGTTTATTGGTGGAGTACCTAGTTTATGCAGTTGTTATGAATACGACCAATTACCAAAAGCTTTCTACAAAGAATATAATAAAATAGGGGGTTTTTCCAATTTCCTACTATCTGGATCCTAATTAGGAGTTGGTTAAAAGATTCTACCAAGACAGACTGGGCTTTCCTCTTTTAACTATTGACAGCAATAATAGAGCTTTCTGGAATTACATTATAGATCTAGTATAACTTACCCTTGCACCAGAGCTATAGAATCTATACCTAGGCTGGCCGATCTTAACTAGAAGAGTCTATTATTATAAGATTTACTTTCAACTTTAAGTATCAAATATTATTATAGCTAAGAAGCAGTTAGTAATAATATAACGAGGTCTGTAATATACCGTTGTAAATGGCGCTATCGACACTAAGTGTCAATACTCATTTATCTTTTGGTCTATTGGTATAAGGGGCACCCTTCCCGTCGTGACAATTAAGTAGTTATAAACCGTGCGACATTAAGAAGCTTCTTCGCCATACGGGAGAAAGGTGACAAGCTGACTTACAAGCAAGTATGTGAGTGGATACTAGCAAACTGGCACCGTCAATCTGTCGACTATAGCTTGATTGACTTGGACTTGGATGTCATCTCTCTGATTACTAGATACACTAAACTCGGAAGGCAAGTTTGTCGCAAGATTCACTAAAGACGTCTACTAACAGCACTAGCATCGGCGGTAACATGGGAGAAGTCAACAGCTATGCCGGCGTCGACGTCAACAATATCATTGGCGGAGTGTTGAACCTCACTAAACTACTCAAGGGCAACGATCTCCCTTGCTTCGTTTTTGGGGTTGTCAAGACAGCTAGTCCCAACTCTTTTTCTGGTCTATTCTCAATTGTCGTGCCTCCCCTGAGGCTCCTCGCAGATGCTCTTAGTACTGCTCGCCTGAATCTGTCCTATCCTGCTTTGAAGGATCATTCCGTAGGCGGGTAAGACTTTACCAAGGGAATATAGAAGAAGTTCCCTGGTGCAAAGATTAATGCTAGTCTTTAATTTATAGTATCTAGTACTCAGTATATGGATTTAAAAACCTTATGTATTTTGCAAGTACTTATACTCTATTGAAAGGCTACTGTACTGGTTCCTCGATAGGTAGCTATATAGCTAGCTTTAATAACCTTGAAGACCTCGGTGAGGTTTCAGTTATCTATTGAACGCATAGAAAAGACATGACGAAAATACCCCCTTGCTCTAGAATACACTATTACCCTCTTATTACTCCCCATTCAATCCATGTCTTTAATACTGTATCCCGTAGCTCTAGCTGTTTCTCTTTTGTTAAAGCAAGTTGTTCACACCCTCGTTTCATTCTAGATCCTTCAGTCTCTTCAAGAGAGTAACTTCCACTCATTTCGGAAGTCAAGGTAAAAGAGCGAACCTCGGCGTTAGCCCAATCAGTTGCTGCATTACCCATTAGTATCATTACTTATACTTGCAGTATTAACAATAACTCACCTTGAGGATTAACGGCATTGACCCAGTCATTTGTCAGAAAGTGCAGGAAGCAACCATGCGAAATCACTACGATTTCAGTTTCAGGTCTTTCGCTCAACCAACTTCGGGCCAGCTTAGCCCTGTCTAAAAGGGGGGTCGCAATTGGGGCCCATTTCCCCTTCTTTAGCACATAGCCTGATTAGACTTCAAAAGAGATGTGAAAGAGTGAGGTCACATACCTTGATATACCAGTCCGGCTCGACAAGGCTGAAATCTACGGGCAGACCATCAAACCTAGCTTTGATATCAGGAAGGTGACTTCCAGTATCACAGATCAGCTCGCTCGCTTCCTGCACCTCTGGCAAGGCCAGAACTTGCATGCCGGCTTCAAGCTTTGACGGGAATGCCAACAGAGCAGTCTGGACAGTACGTCGTAGTGGTGACGATACGATGAGTTCAACGTTGGCCAGCTGAGGGAACCTGGTGGCCAGAGCCCTGGCTTGTTCCTCTCCAAGTTGGGTAAGTTCGGGGTCAGGAAGATCATGGTTTGCATAGCTGAGGTTGTGAACGCCCTGCCCATGGCGGACGCAGTGAATCACGGGTGGCATATTCTTCTCAAATAGGTTGCGTCAGTAGATTGCGTGAAAGTTCAGAAGACACGGCCAGAGCCCTGAATTCTTGTGAAAATGTTATTCAAGCACGCACATAAAACCCTCATTTGGTAGATGTCAGCCAAATACGGGACGCGCGGAAAGCGGGGTTTTGTTAATGTTCATCAACGAATTCTCCGCTGACGTGGGCCACCAATCCAGCAATAACATGATGTGCACTGCACTGCATGCTGGACATTTATGGAGCATAAAGAATTTCAGACGCTCTTATTAGAACAGGGAAACACCTCTATCTATAAGGCTTATAAATCGATAAGTCTTAGAAGAAGTAAAAGAAGGTATTGAAGCTACCTTGGCACTCGACTGTAAAGGGCAGTGTAGCAGGCGAGTCTGTATCCTGTGCGTTGAAATACTAGGATGACAGCCTGAATCCGTAGGGACCGTTATCCGTTAGGGTTTGACCTGAGGCAAGAGTTTGTTGTCCAACCTTGGGGGTGACCGTGCAAGAAAAGCCACGGCTATTGATAGCGGTTTGCAGGTTGAAGTAATATTGCAGCTCATAGGTTAAGGGTCCCAGAGCGGGAAGCTCCTGGGAGATGGACGAGGAAGTGCGGCTTTGTGTAAGGGTGTTGTAACTAATTCATCACAGTCAGTGTTGGCTGTTTTACTCAATCTGGCATAGCACTCGGACGCACATGAAGTTCGGGGGGGAACGGGGGTTGACCTGACTGATGGACGTCCCTGGACCAAGCGTCCATGGGAACCCATCGTTGTTGTCATCAAATCCGGGGTTTACGAGAATCTGAGAGGGGACGCAGACAGGTCCAGCAGCAGTGGTTGTTGTGGGCACAAGAACGGCAGTACTCGTTTCAATCGCGGCATCGGTGGTGGTAGTCTCTGGAATATCAGTAGTGCCAGCAGCATTTGTCTCGATGATAGTGGTCCCCAGGGTCCCAGTAGTTTCGGTTGCGGATTCAGTGATGGTAGTCTCAACAACATCAGTGGTGTCGGTTACATCGGTGGTAGTCTCGGTGACAGTCGTTTGAAGCGCGTCGGTAGTGATTGTCGAGGATCCTGTTGCAGTCAGCTCAACTGTGACGGTTGAGGACAAAGCGGCCGAGGAGCAAGGCTTACAAGGGCCAGCGTTGACACCGACACCAAGAATAGTAGCCGCCAGAAGAACGACGATTCCGTAACGAGCCATTATGAAAGGTAACGAATGGACGGCGCTTGTAGCACAAGAATAATTTGCAGATAGGATAAAGAGCAATATCTCTGGAGAAAAGCGAAATGGGAATTGGACCTTTATTTAATTATAGAGAGTATCTAAGACCCCAGTTAGGGCTACGAATAGTATCGATTAAAGCGCTAAAGTATGATTGATGTGTTGGGTCACAGCCACAATGGGGTTTTAAATAGCTGAAGTGCTGTTCTATGGGAGAGATGTCATTGACGATTGAAGTATTCTCAACGTCATAAATTTGTGGTGTTTGAACATGGCTGTTATGACTATCTACAGAGTAGAATCTTACTCGTCGCTATCATGACCAACAGCAAGTAAGACAGCCAAAAAGAAAAGCAGACAAATGAAATACAATAGCAGTGAGTATTGAGACTCGTGATAAAGTTCATGTTCATACAGAAACTATACAAATCATATTGAATCGCTGTTGGTAGCATGTCCAGACAAATATAAGTACGTGCTATCTCAGTCAGCTGTCTCCAAAGTCTAGTAGACGTTGCTGACAGGAGTCTTGATGAGCGACTTTAAACTGGTCCTTCCGTTCATCTCCTCGTTGATAGCCTGAACAAAAGCCTTGGCAATGAGGTCTGCGGCCTCGGGACTGGTGTGGGTGTGATCTCTAGGATACAGTGAGTTGACCTTTTGGTTTCCGAGCTTCTGGTACATCTTGGTAACAGCAGCAAAGTGGTCAACCCAAGTGACACTAGAGCTAGCCAGAGCTCTGTGCGCAGTAGACACATAGCCCACGAAGCGAGGGGCACCAGGCTCAAATTTGCCAGTCTCCCACTGGTTGTTGGGGGTCTGCGTGCTGAGAACGACCTGGGCACCCTTTGCAACGAGGGCCTTGGCAGCTTGGGAGATGTAGAATACAAAAGTGTACACCTTTTCGCCAGTCTTGTCAGAGATGCAGACCTCAGTGCCCGCGCCGGGACAGTCGGAGCGCAGGTTGTCGTTCTTGTTGGGTGAGCCACCATCATTATGACCGAATTCAATAACCACTACATCGCCTGGCTTGACAAGGTTGATAATTTCCTGGAAACGACCCTCGTTGGTGTATGAACGAGCGGATCGACCGCCAATGGCTTTATTGACGGCATTGACCTTGAGGTATTTGCCAATGTAGTTGCCCCAGCCATCAGTCGCACCATCGTTGGCGCCGCTTCTCGCCATAGTGGAATCACCTACAAATAGTAAGTATATATGATGAAAGAATCAGTAAGGTGAGACATACCGGCAAAGTAAACTGTTTGGCCAGCCACTACCTGGAATGCTCCAGCAGCAAGTGCCGCGAAAGAAACAGAAAACTTCATAATGGTTAGCAATTCTTCCAGAGGATAGTGCACAAGAACTTGGCGATCTGGAGAGCGTGCCCAGACCTGTATATCTACTATATACAACGCATATCATCAGAACCCTGGATTACAACATTCATTTTCACGAAACAGGAATGTCCCGAACTTTCCTCCGAGGATACCTTTTTGAGTCTTCTCCCGGTCTGTGTTCACCCGGTAAACAGGGGTATACAGGCATTTCCACCACTAAGAGGAAGCCAATTGTTGAACGTTGCAGGGTTCAGCCCGGCACTTTTGGGACAGGGGACTCGGCGTGAACCGATTGATGGAATCGTCAAGTTGCATGCAGATGCCACGAGGCGGTCCTATGATATGAATATGCTTAATATTTTTAGTAGTTCTAGTATAAGAGCCAAGACGTAACGTTGAAATCTGGAAGATGTTCATTTGTCAACTTTCGGAAAATAGGTTGGTCTTGCTCGGTGAGAGATGTACCGAGCGCGGGGAAAAGGTATATCATTTCCGCATTCGATTTGCAGCTTGACCTACCCAAGAGCGTGACATCAATCAAGGCCAAATACCTCGGCCGAGAAACTAACACCTTCTTGAATTGTAGATGGCTTAGAAATACACCATCATGTGTATTGATGATGCGGGTAAGGAGACTCCGTTTTGGAAAGTAAGTGGTCAGAAGAGCAAGATGTACCTGTCGACTATTTATTTGCAACATATCAACGCTCATATACCTCTATCTTGTTAAATTCGAATACATTTAGTAACATTCAAGAGTTTCGCAAACACGTTGTCTGGGTCATTCAACTCAATAGATCTGAATTGTCGTCGCGGTAGTTTTGTGTTACTGCAATCTTGCCACCGCAAAGTGATCATATGTTCGATGTGCAACAGTAGATACTTGTTTGGAAAAGACCCTTATACCGAGAATTTGAGATCGAGTTAAGAGACTGAAAAGTCATCTTATACGCCACCAGAATCGTTCGGACGCAATATCGTAGGACAGGCCGTCCAACTTTGCTGATATAATAGTGTACTACAGCAGCTACTCAATGAACGTGATCTGTAGGGTAGCTGATATTGGAACGGGAAGATGCCGAAACATGATTGACATTGTCCTGCAGCAAGTACTAGAGGTAATATTAAGGCCTGACCTTATATCCACGACCCAGTTCGAACGCATACAGAACCTCCATGGAAATACAACTGCCGATAAATAGTTATTTCACTTAAAAAGTCGGATGATAATATAGCCAATCAGTCCTCAAGTATGACAGAGTCCCAAAGACGCCACTCGCTTCTTCGTAGTACAGCCAATCACAATATTGGCATGACAGGGCCCCTGTCTGTCTAATTCAAATTATCTCTCCTGTCTCCGTTTCATGCCTCAAGTTATCAAGATCTATTCATTCTCGAATAGCCTTCTTTTCGCCATTGAGAATGAAGTGTAATAAGATGCCTTTTAAAATCCAAGCTCTTGACTTGTTAGTTCAAGCTGACCTCAACAAATGCTACTCTTGACATAGATTGCCTGCTTTGTCAACTTCCAAGGTTCAATGGCCTATCAGATCAAGCCTCTAGTCTAGACAGCCGGTTTCAAGCCAATAGCCTCTGCTTCAGCGAAACAGCCAAGTCTTAGCTTACGTTGTCTCAGAGCTGAATAATTCCACTTCTAAACTAGCTCTATCCACTTACGTGGTAGTATAAAATGTCCCTTACATTGTGACCACCGACTTCTTATCGACAGCTGTCTGTAAAAAATGCGTCTCTTTTACAATACCATCAGAAGCCGCACCATTACACGCATCACTCCCGTTTTCTTCCATATTCAACGTCGCACTTTCTCTCAAACAACCTGCAGTCTCGGCATCAAGATGAATGGACATGGGGATCTGAACAATTCTCACGCTGGAAGAACAGCGGTTGAATTCGCCGTCGATCCATCGCTCAAAAACAAGTCCCTCGCCATCGACCGCGATCAGGATGACGCCACAGTCCGTCAGCAATACCGCCCATTTCTCTTCGATGGCGACATGCCCGCTGATGACTGGGTCGCTGAATTGGAACTGAGCACAGCAATCAAGATGGTGCAGGCAGAGATTATGGACAAAAAGCTTGACCGTCTACGAATTCTTGTTCTTTACGGAAGTCTTAGAAGTCGGTGAGTTCAAATGTTGAAACGTGTTCGCTGACCCGAAAGTTTCGAGTCCAACTTTTATTGGTCTACATACTTATTCACATATTCTAGATCATATTCGCGTCTTCTCGCTCTCGAAGCTTCACGTATTCTCTTCCGCCTCGGCTGTGATGTTAGAGTATACGATCCAGCTGGTCTACCTCAAAAAGACGATGTTCAACATGACCATCCCAAGGTCCAGGAACTGAGAGAGCTGAGCAAATGGAGTGACGGTCACGTATGGATTAGTCCAGAACAACACGGCAACTTGGTACGCCATCCACTCAAAGGAATGAACTTGAACTAAACTAACGCATCAAAAAGACTGGCATCTTCAAGCAGCAAATCGATTGGATTCCTCTATCAACAGGCTCCGTGCGCCCCACCCAAGGAAGAACTCTCGCTGTGGCTCAGGTCAGTGGTGGATCTCAGTCGTTCAATTCCGTCAACTCGCTGCGTATCCTTGGACGATGGATGCGTATGTTTGCTATTCCCAATCAGAGCTCAGTGCCCAAGGCGTATACACAGTTTACACCCGAAGAGGAGGGTAGTCGCATGATGGCTAGTTCCAACCGCGATCGTCTTGTTGATTGTATGGAGGAGCTCGTCAAGTATACAATTGTCATGAGGCCTCATTTCGATCTTTTTGGCGATCGATTTAGTGAGCGTGAGGAGAAGAGGGTCAAAGAGATGAAGAAACAGGAAGACAACTAGATTTGACGATATAAAAAATTAAACATATAGATATAGTTACTAGAGAAAAGAGGGGTTCTGGAAGAATTTCAGATAGAAAAGAGGGTCAGGGTTTCCGCAATAGAATTAAAACACAATATCCTCCCGCGTTGCCACCGCTCCTAGACAAGTCCGCCGTCTTAGCTTGATACAGGCTTAACAGCATATACCTGAAATGAGCCTGCGCATGATCAATTAGTCTTCATTCCCAAATAGCGATGCGTGTGTAATTACCGGCCCACTCATTAAAGTCATTGATTCCCAGACGATCACCCAGTATATCTTGACCATTACTCAACTCTTGAGACGAATTCTGGGGAACGCATGTGGATGAGCCAGCTCCACAAGCTGATTTTGTTTGTTCATTCGTGCAGCACGAAGATTCATTTTCGTGAGCAGTAAAGTAGACATTCAAGTCACTTTTAGTATCGACAATAAGAACATCTGCCTCAACAGTTAACTCAACCACAGCATTTCTTCTACAGCTTAACCCACCTTTAAATCCCGCATTTTCCAGAAAGTTTTCATAGTCTTCGACAGGACTCGCACCAGAGATGCATCCGACGTAAAGGGCAATGTTCCTTCTGATCTCGTCGGTAAACTCCTTGCGTGCCAGTATATCGCTGATAGCAACTCGTCCTCCTGGCTTGAGGAGTCTGAACATCTCGTTGAATACAAGATGCTTCTCTGAGGCAGGAACCAGGTTGATGACACAGTTACTGATGATGCAGTCGGCTATAGCGTCATCGAGTGGAACGGATGTGATGGCTCCTTCGACAAACTCGACGTTTGAGACGTTCATGGCAGCTTTGTTGGCATTGGCCTTGTCTATCATGTTCTTGCCTAAAAGTCAGATTTATTCATGTCTGAAAAGATTCATGGCAGGAAAGCTCACCTTGTTCATATCGACGCCAATTGCATTACCCTCCGGACCAACTTTCTTGGCAGCTGTCAGAACATCAAAGCCAGCGCCAGAGCCCAGATCAACCACAGTTTCGCCCTCGGGAACTAGTCAGTCGAGATTCGGGTAAACGTTATGTAGTGACCTACCTCTCTCAGCTTCGCCAAGGCAGTCGGATTGCCACAGCTCAAGCCAAGGTTTGCCCCCTCAGGAATTCCTGCAAGCTCTTCTTCCGTGTATCCAAAGGCTTTGGCGACAGTCTGCTCATATTTGCCTGTGGTAGTCTTGGTGACTGATCCGTAGCGCTTGTGGACTTGTTCGTAGATTTCTTTTGAGTCCATGTTATTGACTAGACTAGGTGAGATCCAAATCTCGATGTGTCTTTAAGAAGAGTGTTTCTGTGCCTGCTATCTATTTGAGAGTACTGTAAGATTATATAGAGGGAATGAATAAACTCGATATGTCACCGTTTGAAAACGCCTGTCACTGATATGCCAATCACGTTCCTGTTTCCAAGACCATTGCGGCGCACATCGCGACACTACAAATAAAGGCGTCCAATCAAATACTAAATGATTACTAAGATCGTCAATCGATATGTCACCGTTTTAGGACCTTAATTCCTATACGATGCCAACACCATCGGTGACACATCGACTTCCAACACTTCATCATGACCCCCAAACCAAGTCGAGTAACTGCTGAGCATACGAGAGATCGTGTTCGCAACAATCAACGTCGCCACCGTGCTCGGAGAAAAGACTACATCGCCACGCTTGAAGACAAACTGCATGAGGCCGAAAGGAACATCTCGGCTCTGAGAGGCCAGGTTCACGATCTCGAAGAGGCGTTAAGAAACAATGATAAGCAAATTTCGACGCCGCTGGCAGCGCAACCCAAAGGTTTTGATATCCAAGAAGTGCCAGCCGTTGTTGATAGACACGATCTACTATTTCCAACTACCGGCTTTGTCACAGAGAACTATGACCCCGGGGAAGTAAACGAAACAGGTCGCGATGACTTATCCGGGATGGATGTCGAGTCCGTTGACCTGGCACTATCAATATTTGAACCTGGCATGTTTCCTTCACTATTTCAGACGGGGTATTCCTTTACATCCCAAAGTTACCAAAACAATAGCTATTTGCAACAAAGCCAGTCCGCAACTACGGCCAACACATGCTGCCCAACTCCAAATCAGACACCTTCCAATCTACCAATTTCATCAGTCGGAACAGAACTCAGCGCAGAGCTAACGAGACTCTGCTGCGAAGCCTATATCCTCATCGCCCAACAAGATGACACTATACTCAGGGACGAAACATGTGCAAACAAAAATCCAGTTCCATTCCCACAGCTGATTTCTTGCAATTTTAGGATGAGCTGCTGTTCAGTGAAGGCCGAGGTTTCGGGACCCCAAGTTTGGACGTCAATCTCATACCTACAATGCAATACCTGAGTAACAACAAGGGCGTATCCATTATATGAGGGATTTGGATACCTAAGGTATGCTACGGGTCTGTTTGTCCTCAGGGAGCTTTCTCAGGGCTGGGACATCTGGGGACAATGGAGTTATGACGCTGTTGAGATGGCTAGTTATGGACGATGAGATATTTGCTGATCAAGTTTACGCTCAATTAGAAGCTCTCTGGGTTTAAGATGCTAATTCATCTTCTTTATCCAAATACGGTCTGTGGCTTGACTTTACGATAAACACATTTAAAATATTCAAATAGTCTCTTGCGCTAGGCTTCTAGCCTTTGACGGAACTATCGTGGACAGGGGTTATTTATTAGTCTCAAGCTGAAGTCAGGGGTCAATTTTCTCATGTTTGATATTTTCCAAAATGAAAAGATTTATAAAATGAGTTAGATAAGCTCAGATTCATTTATCTTTTGAGGTTACTATGACAATTATCATTGTTATAATGAAAAGACAACGGCGATGCGGCGAGATAAATGCTGAGAGTGTGGTCTAACCACTTTAGTTTCACAGACGCCAAAAAGGTACCAGACACCAATCGAGACGTCAAGTCAATAGTTTCAATATAGCGTTGAAAAACAAAGGCCTCGACCATTACTTCGGAAATGCCTTACTAAATTAGGGGTCCTAAGTATCCTCATAAGCAGTCAATATGCCGCTCCTCAGTGCCTACGCTTTCGATTCTTTTACCGACCCTTTCAGCGCTTCTGTTGACTACCACACTCGTTATGCGTTCCCCCTCTGCTTTGGCTTTAACGGCCCTGGCCATCCTGGGCAACTTTGACGTTGCCCTCGCCGGCCCATGCAAACCTCATGCTACGACCGTTGACACTTCCGCAACAGTAACGACAGCCGGCCCAACGACTTCAGAAACAAACGGACCCCTCGTTGTCAAGAACGTCATTGGTAACGGAAACTTTGCCGTCAGAGACCCGACCAACCCAAGCAACATCCCCAACTACACCATTGAAGGCGATGGCCAGATCGTTGAGAACAAAGGCTATACCGGTGACGGCAGCACGGAGAGGGGCTGTGTCGAGATGCAAGCGTCTAACCAACCTCCCAGTCGCAAGCGAGCCATTGGCAACGTCGTCAGCATTTCACAGCAGCTTGACTCTCTTGATACCAAGAAGAAGTACACTGTTCGTTTCTTCTATGCTGTGATTACAGCCAGCAGCGTTAATGTCTGTACGCTCAGCGCTTCTATCGCCGGCCATGTATTCTACACGTCGACGATCCTTAGCATTGGAACTGCTATTGACTGGAACACTGTTGTCGAACAAACTGATGTTCCTAACACGGAGGGCGCTTTCTCAATTGGAGTGAACTGTCCAATTGGTGGCGTTGCGGCTATTTATGTTGACTCCATCTTTATGTCTAACCAGGTTACTCCTGAGACCATCAACGATGTGTCGATTGACTTTGGAAATGGGGGCAGCTCTGCTAGTACAAGTGGTTTGTCAACTGAATCTGCTACATCCACTGGATCAAGCAGTATTGTAGACACTCATGGACCGTCAACGGAGACCGAGCCGCTCACTGAGTCTCATGTCTTCACTTCGGATATTATGCACCCCACGACTGGTTTCTTCACAGGTTCTGATGTGGAAACTTTCAGTCCATCAACCATCTCTCAGAGTGTAATCCACCCTTCCTCAGAGGTTCAGACCGAAGGACACACAGCTGGTGCGTCAACTGCCTCTGAGCCTGCGACTCAAAACCCATCAACTGCCTCTCAACCTGCTACTAGAGGTGTATCAACCGAGTCAGGAAGCAATGTTCCCACGGTCACCTTGAGCCCTCCCACGAGCGCCGTGCACCCTACAACCGATAGCGACATCTCTACTGCTAGCTCTTTACCAACTGGCTCACGCGTCTGTCCCGTTGGAGCCGCACCCCCCGGCTACTGCACACCCGTTCAGCCACAAGTAACACAGCTAGTCTCCCTGCCCGGAATTCCACAAGAGTCAGAGAATGATCGACCTACCGCCCCTCGAGCCTGCTGGGCCTTTGGCAAAGCAAAGTCTGGTACATGGGGCCGCACAACGTCAAGCAACCCTCGACAGAACTCCATCGAAGACTGCGCCCTACTATGCAGGCAAGAAGGTTCTGCTTGCAAGGCCTTTGCGTGGGAAGACCGTAACCAGGACAGTTCCTGCCGGTTCCTTTCCGACACACTTGGTGTAGTTGGCATCGACCTAAACAAGCAGAATTCTTTGATGTGGAACGATTTCGATTGTTTCGAGTGTCATGACTGCGATGTTAAGAACCCATCTGATATTGAGACGACTTCTGTTGCGCCATCAGCAGCCTCTCTTCCGGAAATCACCACCTCTGCTGCTCCCTCGGTCCCTACCGCCTGTCCCCACTGTCACCTTAAGAACTCTCCATCGTCAGACCTTGTCTGCGAAAAGATAGGTAACCTTGGCAATGTTGATCTCCAGCCTTATGCAAACAACGACTTTGACAAGGCCACTATGCAGACAACTTCAGAACAGTGCGCGACTATCTGTTTTCTACTGGAGGATTGCAGAGCCTCAGCATATGACGATGCGCGAAAGATGTGTATATTTACCAACACCGCTATGTCAAGCAGCGTGTTCCAGGAGGCTCAAGCTCAGAACGCTTTTGCTTATGTTCTCCCATGGAGCTCCAAGGGCTGCTGGTCATGCTCCAATGACTGTTCAGCTGATGATGAGACCACAAGCCAAGCTCTCAGCTCTACTGAACACACCGTCGAGCACGCGACAATAACGCCAACTCGAACTGAACCTCTCACAACCTTCATCTCTTCTTACGCCCCAACCACCACTTATTCTTCCATGCCCGAATGCACGCTTGCCCTATCCGATGGATGTACGTTTGATCAGAACAACTATGAATACTCTCAGTGTAGCAAGTCGGGAACCATGAGAAATACTTTCACACTCAGAGATGGCGAGTATCCCTGGCAGCTCCTCAACATCAACACGTATCAGAACTGCCCAGCCATTTGTAATCAGATGGCCGGACGCTGCAAGGCTTCCGCATGGGATCAAAACTCACAACAATGTGTCTTCTCCTCCAACTCCATCTTTGGCTCCTCATTCACCCCCGGTAATGACGATGGCTCTCAGAACTGGAGTGATCAGAGTTGCTTCCTATGTTTCTGCCACGACTACGAACGCGATGACTACTCCGCGTCGCTTCGAACGGCACTGCCCACTGCGACGTGTACTCCTAGCATCACAAGCGAGGATGCTGTTTGTCAGCTCAGACAGGTTGATGATGGTAGTGTGGTCTGTCAACATTCGGGTTACTTCCCTTGGTCTTGGGACGAAGCACCTTCCAAGTTTCCCAACCAGGATTCTGAAGAGCGATGCGCGGCTCTTTGTAACTCGAACCCTGATTGTATGTCGTCGGGTTGGTCTGAAGAGTATGGAAAATGTGCTTTGGCAGGTTTCCAACTCACGGGTATCTCGTGGCAGCAGTTTGGTACTACAAAGTTGAGTTGGAGTGATAAGGGCTGTTGGGACTGTTCCGACTGCATCAAGAGTCAAAAGTGGCGTATTATTAATTAATCTGTCAATCTGGTAGGCGATAGTGGTGAATGGACTTGACACTGTTGATAGTGCTGGTTCGTAAACATGATACTACTCTAATTAGACCTATATCTCCTTATCAGAAACTCTCAAACCAGTGAATAGTGAGCTTGAGTTTCAGTGCCTTTCCAGAACAGAGATACTAAAATGAAACAATTTGCGACTTTATACAGCGAAAAGCAATACCATTCCATTACAGTTCTAGATCCTTTTCTCCCGAGACTACTCATATTATCGGTCAAAGCCCCGCTCAGCCAGGATGATGGTGCCTGAATTAGACCTTCAGCTGGCAGTTGACTTTACTTTTTCTTACTAGCTCTGTCGAACTATTGGCAATAGCCTGCTACTAGCGCCATAAACGAACAAAGAGACAGCTGAATCTAAAAGGGGGACATCTGCTGCTTGTTTCTGACTTTAATTCCCCTTTGAAACATCTCACTATTGTCTTTCATTAAATCGAACTGCGTCATCTGCAGTTGCGTCCACTCGTTCAAACATTTCTTTTCGTTGCGCCAGAATGGTCCGCTTCTCTGTCCTTCCAGCTGCGGCTGTAGCTCTATTCCTTTCGGGAGCCGAGGCCGGGCCCTGTCGACCTTTGACCACTGGAGTAACAAGCATTGCTGAGAGCTCGACAACTATTGTATCCGATTCTACCGCTACTTCAATTGATTCCACAGCACCAACTACTCTTACCGATACTACCACCACCGTCCAGGCAGAGTCGACAGCAACCGCGACCGATACGAGCCTTGCTGAGACCTTGTCAACGATCGCATCTGACACGACAATTGCTTCCGTCGGTGTCACTACGACTACTACGCATGAGGATCCTACCACCACCGCCCAGGCTGAGTCTACGACGACTACTGCAGCCTCGTCTTGTGTTGAAACCCAGCTGTTTGTCAACCCTGGCTTCGACGACAGCGTTAATGACGATGCCGCACCCTGGACACCCAACAATGGCTTCCTCACCCAAGATACACCCCAAAGTGGCTCCAATGCTGTGTATGCTACTAGATCTTGTATCCTTATATATTCTGTGCTAATTTATTGTGTCCTAGGGCCTACTACTTGAACGGTGGTGGTTACAAATCTGGCAGCGTTGCGCAAACTCTCAGCAATCTTGAAGGCACCTACAAGTTTTCCTACTATTATCGCGTTACCTATATCAGCCCTAATGCTGATTACGTATGTGAAATGAAGCTCAGTGTGGGAGATACTACCGTTTATGGAGCGTTCGACGATAGGGTTGGTGGTTGGAAGTCAGGGAGCGTTATCTTCACCGATGTGAATACCGCACAGGCGGATGTACAGCTCACCGCAGGCTGTTATGGAGAGTATAGCCAAATCCAAGTCAACATCGACACTCTTGGATTTACACGCGTTTGCGGCGAGTAGGACTTTTGAATATTAATAGGGATTTGGTATATGATGTCTGGGCTTAATATGTATTAGAATTGTCTTTTTCAAATCCATTTAGCTTAGATAATAGAGTCTCAGGGCCGCTGGGGCCGCTTTAACTGTCTTAGGAGTCAGAAGTGGCGTATCAAATTAATGTGTCATCTTGGTAAACGATAGTTGTGAAGCGAGTTGACGGCTAGATGAAATTTATATTGCTTCAACTTACTCTAGTTGATTACATTAATTGGCAAGCTCAACGGGGACTGCGGTTCTTTGGTGGTTTTCAAGCCAATCGCGCAACCAGATCAAGGCTGTGTTAGGTGGATCGCTTCCAGTGTCGTGTTTCGTTTCCCCCCTGATGCCTAGGACACTGCAAGATAGATGTTTGCCGTCTATCTTATAGTTGGAGGCCTATCTGGTATTCTTCATGTCCTTGTATGCAGGCTTCTCCTTGGTATGATTAACAAAGAATAGGGCTGGATAGTTGAGGAGAAATTGGAGTTTAATGCGATCATGAATATCCAGTCGTCATCATAGGAATTCCGTCTCACCAAACAAGGAATGTCGCAAATATTCTCTGTAGTCTTGTATCACTCACTACTACCAACTCTTCCATTTCTCTTTACGTTTAAACGTGCCTAATTGCGTTATACTTGGTGGTGCGAAGGCAATGATCAGCAGGGCGTTTCAGGTGTTGGAGTAAAATCCACAATGCCATGAAATTGGCACGAGCACTCGCTTGCGGAAGGGAGAAGGCCGTTTCCGTTTGGGGAGGAAAAGCTTGTTTTCGTCCTTTTTTAAAGCTTGGCAGGAGAACTTGACATCATGTGGGAGTCTGTGAATTCATGCTATGTACTCTTGGACAAGACCCCCACGCGGTGAAGATACATCAGTAATTAATTACTCAACCTGGACCCTGGGCCCTGGGATCTGAATGGAGAAACAATGTGTAAGGCGCAGAAGTTTAAATTACCTGACAAGGTGAATGACTTGCGTCGGACAAACATGTACAGCTCATGGGTCTCAAGAGACTGAGAAACTACCCAGAATTCTCAACAACAGATAATCAATATGAAACATGCTCTCAAGTCATCTATCATCTAACGATCAGCCAACGTTACTCACTAATCTCATCACATGCTCTCGCCCTCCTCAAAATCCTCCTGCAGAGCCTCCTCCCCTTTAATAAAATCCTCCCATATGAAACGAAACGAGTCCTTCACCCATCACATCAACTTAACCTTTAGGAACAATTCAAGCTCAAAAGATCCGCCAATCAGAGGGTCACAATTTGAAACTGACAACCCCATGGGCTGTCGTGCCGTTGGCGCGCTTCAACTTGCAGGGATCATCTCAAACAAGCCCAGACCTTGTGCTGCTCCACCAAAGGAATCAAGACATGAGAGTTTCTTCTTTCAATCACAGAGTAAAGAAAACGGAAAAAGTCCAAGACATTCAAACCCTGTTTTTCGTAATCTCTGCGGTAATTCTCCCGGAGGCATACGTATGACTCCCAAATGTGGTTAACACCACCGGGATATTAAGGTCTCCTGCATATGAGCCTCCGATCCAGTCATTGCTTATTAGTCCATAGACCAGGATAGTAGAAAATCTATATCATATACCACATCCCGTTACCATGCTGAGCCTCTCTTCAAGTCATCGCTACCTTTGATCTTCATTCTCCCACCGCAAGTCCGGTGTGTTTCCTTCTTTCTACCGTTCGCGGTATATTCCACTCATTAAACGACCCTGGCGGTCCATCCATTCTCTACAAATACATTCATTAACCGATCAAAATGCGCTTCACTCTCTCCTCCGCGACAGCCCTCTTGGGTCTCGTCGCTTCGTCCACAGCCCAGCGAACCACCGCATACACAGACCCCAAGACCGGCATCGACTTCCAGCGCCTCGTAGACGATGACTTTAGCGTCGGTATTGCCGTCCCCGAGACCCTCGGCAAGGACTTGATCGCCCAGTTGGTCGTCCCCGTTGCAAAGGAAGGATGGGGAGGTATCTCTTTCCGAGGTGGTATGGTTGGTGGTCTTCTCTTCGTTGCCTGGCCCAACGGCGATGATATCGTCACCAGCTTCCGTTTGGCAAGCTCGTACGCTAACCCTGACACGTACACCAACACCACTGTCAAGGCGACGCCTATTCCCGAGGGTACCTTTGTGAACAGCACTCACTTCTCGTATACTTTCCTCTGTGAGGGATGTGTTGAGGACAAGGTCACGAGTCTTACTGGACAGTCACCCGTTATTGGCTACGCTTACTCTACCATCGCTGTTGACGCTCCTGCTGAGCCCGAGAGTGCCCTTTCATACCACGGTGCTGGATTCGGTCAGGGCGGTCTTGACATCAAGGCTGCTGCATCTGCCAAGTTTGCCGAGTGGGCTGACATGGCCAAGGAGTCTATTTCCACTCCTCCTGGTGGCGGTTCTGGTGGAAACGGCACTATCCCTGTCCCTGATACTCCCCCTACTACCTCCAACGTTACCTACGATGTGATCGTCGTCGGTGGTGGCCCAGCTGGTATCATCGCCGCTGAGCGTCTCGCCGAGACAGGAGTCAGCGTTCTTCTCATCGAGCGCGGACCTGCCAACACTGTCGCTCTCGGAAACACACAGCAAGCCCTCCCCTGGAACAACACCCTCACTCCCTACGATGTCCCCGCTCTCGGCAGCAGCATGGGAAGCATGTCTGGCACCAAGTTCTGCAGTGACACCGCTTCCACTGCTGGCTGTCTCCTTGGTGGTTCTAGCTCCATCAACGGCCTCAACTTCATCCACCCTCCTGAGCGCGACTTCCAGCGTTGGCCCAAGGGCTGGAGCTGGGCTGACATGTCGGCTGCGGCTGAGCGACTGTACGAGCGCAACCCTGGAACAACTCTTCCTTCTGACGATGGAAAGTACTACGATGATATGACATTCCGTGTCCTCGGGGGTTACCTCAGTGCCAAGGGATGGAAGGAGGTTGACTCTATTGAGCAGCCCAACGAGAAGCACCAGGTCTACTCTCGCTGCTCGTGGTCCATCAAGGACAACATGCGCGCTGGCCCTGCCCGTACTTACATGCCTTTCGCCAAGGCCCTTCCCAACTTTACCCTTAAGCTTGAGACAAAGGTCATCCAGCCTATTCGATCTGGCAGCATGATCACTGGTGTTCTCACCCAAGCCGCCGACGGTAGCAAGCAAATCATCAAGGTCAAGGCCGGTGGCAAGGTTATTCTCGCTGCTGGTGCCATGTCCACTCCCCGTCTTCTCTGGAACGCTGGTATCGGCAAGTCTGATGCTCTGGCCATCGTCAAGGAGGGCGCTTCCCGAACTGGCGTCACTCTGCCTCCTGCTTCTGACTTTATTGATCTCCCTGTCGGCCACCACCTCCAGGATCACGCACAGGTTATGCTCCAGTTCAAGACCAAGAGCAACTTTACCGCGTACAAGTTCAACGACATCGCCACCAAGCCTGTCCCCTCTGATCTGGATCTGTACATGCAGGGTTCCGGTCCCATCACCCAAGCTGCTCAGCGCATGCACCTGTGGACTTCTGCTGAGGGCGCTGACGGTCGCGTTCGTTACCTTCAAGGTACAGCTAGTGCCATGGCCGACGGCATCATCACTGTCCGTACATTCTTGACCCACGGCACTTCTACTGTTGGAGAGCTCGGTATCGCTGCTGGTGGAAACACTCTCCTCAAGACAAAGCCCTGGTTGATCGACCAAGAGGACCGCAAGGCCATGGGTGACTTTATCCAATACTGGCTGGACCTCGTCAGCGGCAGTAACTCTACCCTCTCTTACATCACCCCTGGTGCCACTGTTGACGACATCATCTCAACCAAGATGATCAGCGGTGATCACTGGATGGGAAGCGCAAAGATGGGTGTTGACGACGGTCGCAAGGCCAACGGAAGCAGCGTCGTGGATCTCAACACCAAGGTTTACGGCACCGACAACCTCTTTGTTGTTGACGCAAGTCTGCATCCAGATCTCCCCACTGGAAACACCCAGTCCATCATTATGATTGCCGCTGAGCACGCCGCTGAAAAGATTGCTGCTCTCAAGGTTGTTGGTGGAGGCAGCAACTCTACCATTCCCGAGCCAGTCTCACCCACTCCTCAGCCCATCTCACCTACTCCCACACCTGTTACTACCCCTTCAAAGGATACCAAGTACAAGCGAGCTATTCGTCGTGCTGCTCGCAGGTCCATTGACTTTCGACGACGATCAGTCTACTAAGTTTGATTGAAATCTGTTGGCTGTGTCAACAATCAGATCGACTGAGATTTGTTTGTGAGATGAATATTTCTTGTGTATATTGTAAACAGATAAGAATTGAATAGCTGTAAATAAAATAGCAACATTGTCCAATCAATTATTCCATCTTTATCATGTAAAAAGTAAGATTCGTGAAAAAGATGACGCTTCTGTCAGCAATAAGCTGCCCCAATTATAGACCCCAATTCGACGTGATTATTGGTCAGTTTATCTCGGTTTCGTGTTCGCCAATTCTCGGGATCGGATAGACTCAACTCTCCGTCAGCGTCGTCTTCGAGTATTTTGCTGCAACTTGTTTTCAATCTTCAACATCCTCGGAACGAGTGCGAGCTACAACAGTCCACTCACAGCCTAATTCACCAACAGCCGGGTCAAATCTTTTGATAATGGAAGCTGAGACAGAACAGAACAAGTCCACTCGCGTGGGGTACAAAAAGTCCCGAAATGGATGTACGCGGTGTAAAAAGCGGCGAGTCAAGGCATGTTAATAGACGATCTACTATGTTACACACGTCTGACTAACTAGCTCGAATAGTGCGACGAAGAAGTCCCATGTTCAGCTTGTATCAGACACAAAGTCCGCTGCAGTCTGGAATTTACAGAATCTGGCCATCACCAAGACAGACTACCACCTGGTCGCTCTCTTCGACCGCCAAATCCCAGTGTATCCGCCAACAGTCCTTCATCTTTACTATCGGGCTCTTTGTTCTCTAATCCCCTTGAAGAATCCGATTGTTGGGTATCAACAGCTGAGCTGATGCTTCACTACACCACCGTCACATACAAAACCATGGTCTTTTCTGAAAACACCGAAGCCACCTTTCAACAACACATGCCACAAGAAGCTCTCGCGTATCCATTCTTCCTCCGCCAAGTACTAGCCTTTTCGGGCTATCACCTCGCCCATCTTCACCCCGAAAGACGACAATTTTATTTACTGCAAGCATCAAAACACATAAACTCTTCAATACGCGGCATCAGAGAAGCACTCTCGGAAGAAGTAACCTCCAGAAACTGCCACGCTTTATATGGCACCACGACATTCATCGTGGTGAACAAATTTGCTGCGTTCCCCGACTGCGACGACTTTCGCAGCCATGGATGTTCTCAACCAGTGCAGAGTCTGATGGAGATTTTCTCTCTTGTGAACGGTATGGAAGCCGTGTTGAATTCTCCAGGCGCGAGGGATCTCGCCAACGGTCCTTTGAAGGAGCTCTTTTGCGAGACAACAGATTTTCACACAACAAGTCAACTCCTTCGCGATCTCTCTGCAAGATTACCCGAGCTCGCGCGCAGGATATCATCTGACTTTATGGAAGATCAGTGCCGCGCTGCATTGACGTCAGCCGTAGACTCTATCACGAATTGTGTCAACGATTCACTGAGAGAATTGAACAAAGCGTCGCCTCCAGAACTGAGAATAATATTCTGGTGGCCCATGACTGTACCGAGAGATTTTCTGGACCTGGCAGTATCTGGGCATCCGTTGGCCCTTGTGATACTTGCGTATTATGATATTTTGTTGTATTGGGGCGAATCGGAGTATTGGTTCTTTGAAGATTGGGCTGAGAATCTTATTACTGCTATTGTAGATAAAGTGAGGGGATCAATGTGGGAGGATCTGTTGAGCTGGCCAGTTGAAGTAATACTGCATCGATAGAGCATAATAACTGGATGTCAAGACCAGATAATAGGCTAGCTAGGCCATTACGTGACTTTTCACTGTTATTGTAAACATTGATGATCTGTCATCTCCGCCGACATTTCCGTAACCCCACCGCTTTGGCTCCATTCAGTAAGGGACATGATTTTCACTGGGATTATTAGTGTTATTTGGAGAATCAGATTTTATATTATCTTTTTTTTTTCTTCTTCTCATTCTTTGAGTCCCGGGAGTATTCAGGAATCAAGGTGAGACAAGTGTAACGTTCAACACAACGGCTTCGAGACCTGTCATCAGACCTGACAGTCCCCCTTTCAGCGATACTTGTCGCACTGAATGTCATCGTTCGTGTTCGGACTACTTATTCAGACAAGTAAAAGTCAAGATTATGAGGTTACAGTCGCATTTAGCACGGTACACAAAGATAGACCCGGTCCGATCTGTGCATTCATGCATGTCTCTCCCTACACGCACAGCTGACTGGCTAGAAGGTCCATGTTTGCTTACGCCCAGCCTAGATTAGACACTACGGAGCATCGGGAAATGAGCATCAATTACTCCCTTCCTTCGGCCTATCGGGAAATGACGATCAGCTGACTGTATCAGCCAGGATTCAAGACCCTGAAAAAAGTATTTATCTCAAGGCCATCGCCTCTTGGTTACGCCATGTAACACGTATTCATTCAAACCAGTTCAACTCAATTGACCACCCCCAAAATCATGGCAACAATGAATGAAAAAGAGAAATCGGCTCCTCGCCCACCTCCTCTCCTCTGCCTAGGCGCTGCTCGCACAGGCACAGCATCTCTCATGGCCGCCCTCCAAATTCTAGGCCTCTCAAACGTCCATCACGGCTGGGAAGTCTCTGAACGCGAAGATCAACAATGGCAATGGCGCATTTTTGACCGCGCAGCAGACGCCACGTTTCCCAACATCCCTACATACAACGGCAAGGGATTCTCACGCGCAGAATGGGAAGAAGTATTCGGAGAGTACGAAGCCGTCTCGGATGTCGCCTCTTTCTTCGCAGAATCTCTGATCCCCGCATATCCCGATGCAAAAGTCATTCTCGTCGAGCGCGACGTAGAGAAATGGTACAAGAGCGTTCTCATCATCTTTGAACCCGCGCAAAAAGCGAGCTACCGATGGTTTGGTATGAAAATCGGTGAATTGGCTGGCTATGACAACGCCAAGGCGAGTTTCAAGATGCACCAGGGTTGGACGAGGGCGCCGACTCCAGAGACTACTGTTGAGAATTTGAGGACTGCGTATGCTCGACACAACAAGTACATCAGAGAGAATGTACCCAGCGACCAACTTTTGGATTTCCAGCTTTCCCAAGGATGGGAGCCGTTGTGTAAATTTCTGGGAAAGCCGATTCCTGATGTGCCGTTTCCGCATGCCAATGACTCGGCAGCGTACAAGGCGAGGGGAAAGAAGTTGGGGAGAAAGATGATCGGTTTGGCTGTGAAGAACGTTCTCTTTCCATGCTTCAAGAAGAAGTTTTAAATAGCACTTCTGGATTAGGAGTCGATTGGATTATATGCTGTACATACTTTACCAAGTCATGTCCTCTGGTTGTCCTATTTGAGACGGACAGTGGATATAATTAATGAATAATGGCTCATTAATATCTGGAACGACTTACTTAACGTTTGATATCCGTCTGCTGGTTGTATTACTCTTCTAGGTAAAGGCTACTCGTTGTATCACCCTTTAAGGATAGCGCATGTCCTTGATTCAACCTCTCACACTTTATAGTTGATGGGGCGGTTTCAAAGCCAAGCTTTTACACTCCAATTAATTGGCGCGTTGACAGGCATCTTATTTTCTAAACCTCTTTTCGGGAATAACAGGTTTATTATCCAGAGTTTTGCCTTGGTTTAGCATTCTGGAGAACACGATTGGATAATGTCGATGAGGATGAGCACTCGGGATGGGGCCCGAAATTCCGGGAGCGGAGCAAGACTACCACGATGTCAACTCGGGATAGCCTATATCATCACGGCCCTAATCACTCTTCAATCTCAGAATTCCTGCCCGACTTTACTTTTTCTCGCTTCTTAATTTTTATTCTTCTAAAGGATACCTACTTGATTAAAAATGGCTACGCCTCGAGATTACAACTGGCAGCAGGTAAAACCTGGACTATGGCAACGTCCCATTGACGAGATCGAACAGTTCTATTCATCAATGGTTGTTCTCTACGAAGGAAGCGGCCGCATGTTTTTTGGAATAACCGGACACATCTCACTCTCCATCCAGATCCCCAAAGATGTATCGTCGGACGAAGCTGAACGCCACGTTGACGAAGCCTTACGCAAGGCCTGGCTTGCACTGAGATATAATCACCCTACACTAGCATCTCAAGCAACTCAGGACCATGAAACAGGAAAATGGGTCAAAACATACAAGTGCCTCGACGGAGAAGCAGATATGAATGGCTGGGTTGGCAAAACTCTTGTCCACATCTCCAACGGCCAGTCTGGGAACGACTGGGCAAACTCGGATCCTCCAGCCCCGAATGTCCCTACAATTTTTGTTCTTCATCTCCCCAGTGAAGAAAAAGATGGCGCCTACAGAACCGTCCGTCGAGATCTCGTCTTGCGCTCTCCCCATGATATTCTCGACGGTATCGGAACTCTCATGCTATTAAACAACTATATCATTCTCGCCGCAGAAGCTTACGAAAAAGGGAGTAACTACAATCCCCCGACCCTGGATGGAAGTGAAGCTTCGAATTTGAGTCCTTCCTATCGCATCGCTGCAAATATCCCCGAGACACTCTCGCAGACTCAGATCAATAGACTGAATGCAATGGCCGTTCAAAAAGCCACTGTGGCTTCTGATCCAGATATCCAAGTTCTTGCACTTCCCTTCCGGAAAGGACCAGTTGCACCCGGTCGCCATCAACGCGTATCACTATCACTCACCGAGAAAGAAACTAAGCAGTTGTTGGCTGCTTGCAAGAATGTCAAAGCCACTCCAACACACGCCTTTCATGCAGCTGCAGCCATCGTTGTACGCGATCTCCAAGATAAACCCGTTGAGACGAAAAAAGTGCGGTACATCAACTACATCTTACAGAACGAGCGACCAAACTGTTCCGATCCATATAAATCGACGAAGCATCCAGCTGCAGTTTACCATTCTGTCTCTGGACAGAGTCTTGTGGTTGACATGGACCTACACCCAGAAGACCACCACTCTGACACAGAAATTCGTAAACAAGAGTTTCAGTCAGTCCTGGAGACTATCAAGGACTTTTACCTCACCGTCAAGCAAGACAAAGACTTTTATATCCTCGCACCAACAATGTTCTCTCAGCTCACCCCAGATCTACCCTCGTCTCCCCGTCCACTCCCCATTCCGCCTCCCAAAGCTCATCCTTCAGTATCCATCTCGAGCATGGGACGCGTCGAGGCTATCATAACACCCGAGACAAAGGCATTCAGTGCTCGAGATCCATGGGTAACTGGAGAAGAGCTCGGGAATGGACTGGGTTTGTTTTTGGGTACGTTTCGAGGCGAGTTGTGCTTGAGTGCTGCGTATAACGATGCGTGGCATACGGAGGGGGATGTGAGGGCGTATCTGGAGCGCTGTAAGGAGGTGGTTTTTGTCGGGCTTGGAATGAAGGAGTAGGCGGATCTCGCAGATCGTGGACGAATACGTGTACTCGTTTCGATGGAGAGATGTGACTGTTCGAAGGATTGTCTGTTGAAGGCAAATACATCTGTCATTCGTGCCTTGTCACGGATACAGACGGGTCTTGATCGAGATGTCGCCGATAAGGTTCAAGTCAAGTCATACAGGCTGTCATCTCTAGCTATCTAGCGTTTAGATTAGAAATCCTCTCATTATGTAAATCTCACCGATGCAGACATTAGTAACTATCACTCAGACAATACGATATGAAGCTGACAAGCAACAATATGGGGAAGGTGAACAAGTTCCACTTACTGTGCCGCAAGGCGAGAAATAAGTCCCTGAACCAACACGCCGGGAACTTCTGTGGCAACAGCAAGTCGCCTTTATCACAAGATGAAAAAAGTCTCATTCCAGAATCAGTTAGAGATGAGATCGGTTTATCAAGGCCCAAAACAAACCGCCACAAACCGCTCTTCGCCCAACAAAAAACATGTGCAATGATCATCAGTAACGTTTCTGCATATCAATCAATCAAAGTTTCACGACCGGGGGAGGGGGCGAACAACCAAAAAGCAAGGTCGCCGAACTGCATGTGTTGTGTGTGCTGGCCCAAAGTGGAAGCTCCCTAGCCGGCCCCCCAGGAACCTTTGACAGGCTGGGGTAAACTAGGATCATACAGCACACAGTATCCACTCTATAGCAGCCAAACCATATCGGGGAACCCTTTTGTCTTGAGGGATGAAAGCTGAAAGTGATATGGGGTTTTGGTTTGATAGGGGCGAGACAAGGTTGGGATCGGTAGTGACAGAATTGGGTTATCTTGGTCCGTTGGGCTGACATGGTGTACTGGCACGTGAAGGAGTTGTGTGCAAGAAGGGAAGTTGGAAGATTGCACGATGATTCACGATAGTTTGCTTTGATATGGCTAGGTATTGTTGATGTTGGTATTGGAGATGATGAAGTGGCGATGTTGGTGTCTCGCCATCGAGCAGTTGGTTCCAGTACCATAGTCAATGTTGAGGGTGTCACTATACACTTTGCAAGCATCTGAATCTCCAATTAATTATACTCGACTGAAAAAAAAACATTGGCATTACTCATTCCGAACCTCTCTTGTCTATTGTAAATAGGCATATCCCTAGAGATATCTCACGATATCACCATGATACGATATAACCAATCACATAAGCTTAGTAAACCTTTACGCATCAATCAGAAAGCCGTAGTCTAATCTCAAGATGATCTACGTACCATTTATCAGACAACAGGGATGTTGATCCTTGGCCCTTTTTTTCAAAATAGATGTATTTTTCGCGTGGCAAACGGGCCACACCTTTGACTGTAACACTGTAAATTCGCATCTCTTGGTATCTTGGCTCCATCGCCGAGATATCCAAGGTCGTGGTAGGTAAAACGCTGATCTGTTCTAGAAATAGACAGTTGTTCGGATTGAGGCGACACAATGGCAATGTTTCCAGAATATTTCCAGCATGATCTACAGATGGGCAAAATAAAATGCAGAATTTATCTATCTATGCATGCAACGATATCAAGGTTGCAGTATCCTCAAAATGTGACAGACATAGGGTAGGAAGATGGTTTACCTCAAAGGTTCCATTTCACAGCTGAAAGAAAAGATAGCATCACGATCGTTGACAAAGCGGAAAATGTCAACAAAAAAACTTGTTCCTAAAATGGCTTGTCGTCATGCAAAGGGCGTTTAAACGTTCCAGCGGTAGATGCGAAAACAGGTATAGCGGTTGACAAAAGTCCGTCTTGTGGCCGCTTTCAAGTGATTGATTCCTACACAAAGTACCTGAGCTAGTAGGAATTAACGAGCGAGCATGGGTAAGGTAGGACAAATATGCCTTGGCAGGGCCTTTGCATTCCGCTATGGAGTGCCGAGGTCAAGACCGCCAAGGGCTGTTGACAGATTGCGGGGGAGACGAGATGAGTTGATGATTAAATGTGCTATTTATTAATTGATTCAGAGTATAAAGAAAAATAACGAATAAATATTAATACAACATCTACATCTCATGTTCATGCAGTTAGTTGTACTGGACTCCAGTGTAGATTCAATGGGATCGTGATATCCTCATCTTATCTAAACGAGAATCCTTGGACTCTTGTAGTCCATCATTCCGCTGTCGGAACCATAGAACCAACAGAGAGACAGAGCCCCACAGAGGCTCACAAGTTCAATTGGAGAGCAACAACAAAAAGGCCCTTCTCCAACAGTCAAAGTCACGGATACCAGCCACTAAACAAAGGTCCCCCGTCCCCGCAGAATGGATGCCAAGCATAACAAAGGTTCCCCGAGACGATAGCGGACAAAGACACTGTTTTAGGTTTAGCCTTGCCCGAAACGATAGGGGGAGAAGCCCTGTTGGTTACCCTTGGTGGCCCTGTTGAGATTGATTTGAATTGCTGTTGTAATAAGTAATGGGGATTGATATGATACTCCGGGAGCTGAGGATTGCGTTATCGGACATTGAATCAGGAGAGGATAATTCTAGATTCAACATCAGATGTTGGAATGAGGGAAATATGCTCGCTCTCTTGGCAGGTGAAGAGACGTGCGAGTTGGAGAGAGACGTGCTTGAGTCTAGTACGTACTGTAACAATGTAACACCAATTAATTAATGTGCGCCAATAACAAAAGTAACCATCAAGATAACCATAAATCATGCCCTGTTTAACCATATCATTAAATCAGTGGCGTATTCTCTTGTCTACCCGTTTCCTCGGTGCCACCCGCCTCTCCCTTCCATCTCCCTCTTCTCTCTAGCCTAGCCTACCTAGTCTAGCCTCTCTCTCTCTCTCTATCTGTGACTGTACTCTTTCTGTCTCTCTTTATCTGGGGGTGGAACCACACACTCTACTCCATTTATCCCCCCCAATCATTGCTTCCAATCCCTGCTCATCCTAACAAAAGTTCAACAATGATACTCCCCATTCGGGCAGCTCCAATTCAACCGACACCTCCAATTGGTTAAACACCCGCAGATAAGGTCGCCAATCTTGTCTAGAACGTTGGTTTAACCCCAAACATGGTCCGTTGATTCTAGTATAGAGGATCGTTTGTATCTGCTCTGCTCTCTTTCTTTTCTGGGAAACGTGTACCGAATCACCGAAACCCATCTTTTTTTACCAACACCCCCGGTCAACGGCATGATCATCAGTGTCGCATGGCGAAAAGCAAAGGAACCTTGTTCTAGTTACTGAATCGGGGTGGATTCTCAAAAGTGCCACTCCAACTACAACCAAACCCAACTGTAGCTATTGTGCATGCAATCCGCCACGACCAGTTGCAATAGATAAATATCCCCCATCATGCCCACTCAATCTCGCCTCTTTCTCTTTCCCTTACCAGCCAACCGGTGAGCCATAGATTCAAGTATTGAACTGAATCCAAACAAACCGCAAACATGGTTGCCGAAACTGTCGTCCCAGAGCGTCTCCCCGCAGACTCTCTCCAGCCTGGCTACGATGAGAAGGAGCCTCACAACATCGACATGGACCTCAAGTCCGAGGCCGACAGTGAGGATGAGCGCATCACAGACCTCTTCTCCAGCTTCCCTCCAGCCAAGGGCGTCGAGCACGAGCCCAACCCTCTGACTGCCCGTGCTGTCATTGTTGGTATCGTT
The DNA here is from genome assembly GCA_014898975.1 of Fusarium nodosum. NCBI lineage: Eukaryota > Fungi > Ascomycota > Sordariomycetes > Hypocreales > Nectriaceae > Fusarium > Fusarium nodosum. The sequence goes on along the minus strand of JAAVUE010000098.1, from coordinate 3,755 downwards.
CTTGGATCTCTCGTCAACGCTTCCAATGTCTACCTTGGTATGTTTCCTCACATTCTCTCCATCAATGTCTCCAACTAACACCTCACAGGTCTCAAGACTGGTTTCACTTTCCCTGCCACCATGTTCGGCGCCATCTTCGGTTACGGTTTCATCCTCATGCTCACAAAGGCTCTCCCAAACGTTCCCCTCCTCGGAGGCAAGTTCGGTCCCCAGGAGAACTCCATCGTCCAAGCCGCTGCTACCGGTGCCGGTGGTATGTCCGGTGTCTTTGTCGCCGGTCTCCCCGCCATGTACCGTCTCGACCTCCTCTCCGACGACCCCAAGAAGGATTTCGGCCGCATTCTCACAATCACTCTCGTCTGCGCCTTCTTCGGTCTCTTCGCTGCTGTTCCTCTCCGACGATTCTTCATCATCAACGTCGCTCGTGAGCTGAACCTCGTCTTCCCTACTCCCACCGCCACCGCCATGACCATCCGCTCCATGCACGCTGTGGGCTCCGGTGCCAACGATGCCATCCGCAAGATCAAGTCTCTTGGAATTGCTTTCATCATTGCCCTGCTCATCATCTGCGTTGGTCAGTACGCCGACGGTATCCTCCACAACTGGCACATCTTTACCTGGTTCTACGCCTGGTCTGGATACACCGCCACTGGTCTCCTCGAGCCTGAGAACTGGGGCTGGTACATCCAACTCACCCCCGCCTTCTTCGGTTCCGGTATCCTCGTCGGTCTCAACGCTGCCTTTTCTTGGTGGGGTGGTACCGTCGTCGCCTGGGGTCTGATCGGTCCTCTTCTGGTCCACTACGGCGAGTGCATCGGTATCCAGGTCGGCGAGGGCAAGTGGGAAGGCATCACTCGATTCAGCGTCATGACCGGTGTCGACGAGCCTGATTATGTTCCCTCTCCCCGATACTGGATGCTCTGGCCCGGTGTCATGGTCCTCATGGTCTACTCTCTTATCGAGTTCTTCCTCCACGGAAAGGTTGTCATGGACGGTTTCAAGTTCGCCGTCCGCGAGTCCGCCCGCTCCATCAACAACCGCCTCGTCGCTCGTGGCACTCACAACTCCTGGTTCGCCAGCCAGGCTGCAAAGGCTGATGCTGACGGTGGTGTTGAGGACTTTGCTTCTGCTCAGGAGCAGGTTCCCACTTGGGTCTGGGTCTCCGGAACTCTCGCTGCTCTCGTCCTCGCCATGGTTGTCAGCGAGGCTCAGTTCCACATGAACGCTGGTCTCGCTCTCCTCGCCTGTATCCTTGGTGTTATCTTTGCTTTCATGTCCATCTACGGCGGTGCCGTCACTGACTGTGCCCCTCTTACTGCTTCCGCCAAGGCCTCTCAGCTTGTCTACGGTGGTATCACCAAGGGCCACTTTGCCATCAAGGACGCTCAGAGAATCAACCTTGTCGCCGGTAACATCGCCTCTGGTACTGCCGACGTTGCCAACTCTCTTGTCAGCGACTTCCGAGTTGGTTTCCTCCTCAAGACTCCTCCCAAGCTGCAGTTCTACGCTCAGGCCATGGGAACTCTCGTCTCCGTCTTCCTGGCCCCTGGTATCTTTGTCCTCTTCATGTCTGCTTACCCTTGTGTCTATAAGCCCAGCGACGATCCCGCCGATGTTTGCCCCTTCGCTGCTCCCTCCGTCGCTGCTTGGCAGGCTGTTGCCACCGCTGTCACCATGCCCAGCATCCCCATTCCCAAGTCCTCTGCTTACTTCTCCATCGCTATGGGTATTCTTTGCGCTGTCCAGGCTATCGTCAAGCACTTCTGGCTCGTTGGATCCCGTGAGAAGTACCGTGACTGGCTCCCCAACTGGATGTCCGTCGGTGTTGCTTGGGTTCTCGGCCCTGACTCTGGCTACGCCAACGCTATTCTCTTTGGCTCTATCACCGCGTGGTGGTGGCGCAAGTGGTTCAACAACCACTTTGAGATGTACGCCTTTGCGATTGCTGCTGGATTGATCGCTGGAGAAGGTTTCGGTGGTGTCATCAACGCTGCCCTCGAGCTTGGAAAGGTTTCCGGTTCTTTCAAGGGAACTGAGATTGCCCTGCCTGGTGCTGAGTGGTAAATTTGATAGAAAGTTGCTAAGTAATGTGTTATGAGCGTTTGAAGATGGTGGTTGAGAAATAGCGATAGCAATACCATGGTTTAGTTTTACGTCAGAGATCGAGAATCGTCATCTGAATATACCCAATAGATCAATAATCTGATAACTACATATGCCCATAACCGTCATGTGACTATCACCTTCTCCAGCGATCAGTCCAGCTTCAATTGGATAGCAAATATTTTCTTGGATGGCTAAGAGTCATCTGTGTGGATGTAAGAGTCCATGCGGTGGAATTGGTCAATAGCTTCAAAAGCACTTACCGGTCATTTTGTCCATCTTCGCCCAGATACTCCTGGCTGGCGTTCAGTGCATATTAAGGATGAATTCACAACAGAAAAACAGAAGCGATGATGCGATAATTATTTGAGATACTGAATAAATGGAGTGCAGGAAGATGGTACACTTGTTTTGGAAAATCAGTGCTGCACTTTTGGGGCGTTGAAATTGCTGAGAATGCTGTCAACAAACCCAGCTCTCTTCCACTTGGGTTTGATCACCACAGTCAATAGCTTGTACTGGAGTAGCAGAGAAGGATCGGAGCTTTAGAGCATAAAAACAAATATCCCAAGACTCTGGTCTAAAGAGTATAAACTGACCCACTAATTTCGTCTCTTATACAAGCTCTCTGTATCCATCTCCAGAAACCACTGCACTACCAACTCTTCATTGCCTGGAAATACGGAAGTTAGGAGCAATACGGCAAGATTAGAAACTGCAAAACAGCCATCCAGTTAGCTAATATATATTCTCTTAATAGAAATACTGCAATTAAATCGCTAAATAATTATAAAGGGCTTTATAGTTTAACTATAGTGATATATCGCTATCGCTATAAGTAAGAAGTATTATAGATAAGTCTTTTAGCAGTTATTAGAACTTAATAGTATAGATAATAATAGTATAGTAATACTAAATAAGTAAGCTAGCTACTTAATACTTATTGCTAAGACAGTTTATATATAGAAGGTCGCTATATTAAAGAACTATAAGGATTTCTTTCTTTCTGCTACTTTAAAATAGTATAAACTGCTTAATTTAGATAGTAATAATACTTAAATACTTAATATCTATAAGCTATTAGTTCTTAATTAAGACTTTAAAGTAAATCGATAGGTTAATTAAATTGCCTTACTATCTCTAGAGATTACTAATAAGGCAGCTTAATCTATTTTCTATAACTTATAAGTTATTATCTCTATAAGCTAAAAGAAGGCTTTTAAAGCTATCTATATTATAGTAGGTAATATTATATTTATTACTGTAATCGGTTTAGGTAAATCCCTTCTTTATGCACTGCTGGCCTTTATTTAACCTTTTAGTATTACCATTTTAGTATCGCCCTTGAAGTCGCTGCAACTTGACCAGCTTGCACACACACATAGCTCACCCTGTCCCGACTAATCCCATGTATTCGCCGTCAAGAAGTGGCAATGGCCTGTTCCTTGTGCCACCCCGCCCATCACCTGTCGCCTTGCGCTTGACACCCTTGGTATGCTCAGACGACCCCTCTTCCATCACCTGCCTCACTGTCATCCTCAAGCTCCTCTTACTGGAGGGCGTCTTCCTCCTGAGCGACGTCGTCGACATCGGAGTCCTCTTCATCATCGGCGTCGCTGTCAAGGACAAACTCATCACTGAGTTGGTTCTCA
>JAAVUE010000097.1:0-205554 GCA_014898975.1 Fusarium nodosum | reverse complement strand
GTCAAGTATGTATATTTGTGTCTTCTAAAAATCTAGGCTGTATTGATTCGAGATGAGTTTCGGGTTCTTGGGTTCAGACATGATTGGCCAGAAGCAGAGCGAGTCAATATTCCCAATCATGACAAACCTTAGCACAACCCCAGATGAACAATACTACAGTCCATTTATCACCAGTGGGGAAGATACCAGGCTGTCGGAAGACTCTGCAACTTGAACCAGATTTATGCGCCAATTGAAAATTTTGGTTCCATTCGGCTCCACTGATGTCTGGATGTCTTACGACATACGAAGGATGCAACGTGAACTTTCTCGCCATGTGCAGAGTACGATCCTATCCATTTCAAGGACAGGGGCCAATGTTAAAGCGGGACGGGCCAGGATACAAAATTCGTAACGATTCCTTCAGAAAGGCGGTCGTATTCACATGCCATGCATGCACATGCACAAGCATTGGCCGCCCAGGTTCCCTTCCATTCCTTTCCTCTGCATTTCGCCGGAACTAGGGCCGGAAAATACCTGGGAATACTCCGCGGAGTAAAAAATAGTTACCGCTACGTTAGACGAGATAAGATCTGAGCCCAGACCAAATCCTTACAGGGCTTGTTTCTCTCTTGCCCCATAGTATCGGATCTTTTTGGCTAGGAGCAAGGTCCAACTTGAAAAGCTTTGCCCTATCTACTAGTCAACTGCTAATGTATCGACAACTCCTTCCTGTATGGAGTATCCATTACTTGGCGTGACATTTCATCTTTCTGAACAATGGAGTATCCACACATAGGATATAGGGCATATTCTCAAAAAGTCCCTCCGGCTCGCTACCACGCTAGCCAGGGCAGGTTCTCGTGTTGAGAAAATAGGTCTTACATACATGATATATAGAGCAATAGGAGTAATACATAATAAGTACACAAGTAAGAGGTGTCACGACTTGTGTGGAGTCCTACAAAATCCCAGTCCACACACAAAACTAGGTTTCTGGCCTAAGACATCAGCATCACTTTCTTCAGCTAATAGCTACAGCTGAACTCAAGGTCACTGTTCGGTGCCTATTGGGAATGGAAGATGTCACAGACTTATCCTACCCTACTAAACTATACCGAGACCTTTAGCCCATCCGAAAACTTAAAGCTCCACAAGTTTCAATAATTGTACTGCAGACGTAGTAAGGAGATAATAGTAGTAGGTGATAATTCCCTCAGCTCCCCCGTCTTTCCTATAACTAGGTAGGTAGATACTCTATGTCAGACTCTCGTAAAGTTTCATGCATTATGAGAACCCTCTTGAGCAAGAAGATGTCTTATTTCTCCTGCAGAAAAGCATCTGCGTGCTGTTTTGGTGACTAATAAATAGCTTGGTTGGTTCTTGAGGATGACGAAGTGTGAACGTAGGTGCATATCTGACATCTCCTGACGGGTAATTTAGAGCCACTAAAACTTGCATGTGTGCAACACCTATGTGTCTACCTAGTATATTCTAAAAGCCTGTCGGCGAAGGATTGACAACCTTGAGGTTTGAGGATATTATTCGGAGTGCCGGCTTACATGCGTTCGTTCGGGACCGGATGAGCTTGGCCTAGCCCGTCAGGGTTATGATCGGCAAGTGGGAATGAAGCCATTGGGGTCCTTGATGAGGAAAGTCTGGTTTTAAGACCTCCCTGAAACGGCAATAGAGGCGGTATCGACTGCGGCACAGCAACGCTAAGGCGGAGCTGCCGAAGCGGCTCATCGAGGCGGCTTCTACACCCGGCGTCAATGAGTTCATCCTTGCAAAGGTATCGTGGAAGCAAGCTATGACATTCTAGTTACGCATGTTTGCCTCTACTAAGGATTGAAGGATGCCTAATAGTAGATGCTAGGCAGCTTGGCCTGGTTCAAGCGGCTGCGTGACATCGCTAAAAACCCTTGTTGAATCCTTCGACTCCGGAGCATACTTCTAAGAATGAAAGAGTCAGACACGTGTCGGATGATGGAATTTTTCTCTGAATTGTACTGAACAATTGAGACAACGTATATGTATTGAAGAATAATCCCGATAATAGTAGAAGCTAGTTAGACATGATCTTGATACACAGTCGTTCATCTAACTACCTAATCATCCTGGAAGTGAATATTCACTACCTTGGTACCAATAAATCGTCACGTCAAAACAACCCCGCTTAGAACGCATCATGGAGCTCGTGAGTTTAATAAAGTCAATGCGGTTCCGCAAGGGTACCTATGCTAATAGGGTTCACTGTGCAGCCAACATACGCTGTTTCACAATCTCTATTGGCATCGCGATCTGTCACTTCCCCGCGTGGAGACCGGGACCAGCAGTCGGTACGAGCACCAACAAACGGAACTCAAGGTCAAGGTCAAGATGGTCGCAATCAAGTGACAGTGACGGGCAAGAGGAAGAGAACAAACCCTGGACATAGTTCAAAGGAATCCAGCTCAAGGTCTAATGGACTCGTAAGTCAAGTCTTCAAATCCGCAATCTTGTGTAACACAGCCAAGACCAATTGAACTCGACTGACCTTGTCTTTTTACAGACACAATACGCAGTTCCAGCATCTTTTCAGTCACCACGGATAGTCCAGTATTCCCCTCCGAACCAAACATTACGAACCCCGCCATCCAACGACATTGATGACCTACATGTGAACTCTCGATCAGAACCAGTCTACCTAACACATGGAACACCATACGAAGCACAAGGTCGTTCTCCTCATCATCCGGTCCCCGGGGAGACTATCAGACAAACACAAGAGCAATTGCAGTTGCACGCTACCAGAATACCGGCATCTCAATTTTTGAATCATGTTCCCAACTTTGTATACCAGTCGACCGATAAAGACGCTGTCATGAAGCAAAACTACTTTTCAGGTGAGTACTCATACCGCTAGCAGCTTACACAAGTGCCTCTCCGTTAACCTTGCAATGTTGGCAGACTCGACTTTCTTCCCAAGCCCGGCCATCACAGATACATGGGGAGAACTACCTACCCCGGATCTATCCGTCTGGGATACTACCACTAGGCCACATAGTCCTGGGAACAGAGCTATACCTACTGTGGAAAAACATGTGTCGACCTTTGAAGCGGCTCTAGAAAGAGGGGAGCTCGCATCGGATAACAGGAGTGCTCAACATGCGCACGATGCCACCAGCACGACGGGAGATAGCCACCTCGAAACTCCGGCGTCTATTGAAGATCGCTTATCACATGTTCTTAAGGCTATTGACGCGGCTGGTTTTGATAGCTTGGACAGTGCCGTCATCGCATACTACCAAAGATCATCCAAAGGCAATGAATGGCTCCGGCAGGAACAGAGACTAAATCGTGTGCGACGGCTACCTGTTCTCTTGAAGGAACTCCATCTTGCAGCACAGGGTTGGGGTCAATGGGAGAGGAGGAACTTTCAGGAGCAAATCATCAAGAGTACAGAAGACATTCTCTTCGCTGAACTAGAAGATCATCTTGCGACAAGGCGAGGCTCTCCCCACGGCTCGCCATGCAGCATTGACAGAGGAGTTCAAAGCCGTCAACATACGACGGAACATGAGACAGATCCAGAGGCCGAGGTAAGTTCCCAAGAAGCACCAAACCCACCGTGTGTAGAACGTCCACCATGCTAACTACAAGTACAGCTTCCAAACACATGGACCTTGCTCACATCTCTTTCGACAAGGTATAGCACGATAGCTTCTCAAGACTTACAAACTGAAATGCCAAAATTGGTCGGCAAGTTTCTTGCAGCCGGTACTGAATTAAATAATTGAAACATTTGGCTCTGAAATTAATATTTACCCTAATGAACGCACTGGCGGTAGATTGCCTGAACCAATGTATAGTTTCATGATAGATCACATGGGACCGAGGGCTGGTGTGATTGACTGATGATCGGCCGTAGTGTCCTGCACAGCCATTCCTTCACGGCCGTCAATTTCGTATATAAGTGATTGCGGTGCTTAGAGTGTGAGTTTGTCTGTCCATCTTGGTATAACAGGGCTAGATGAAGGCAGATGCCTAGACAAAATGTCATTATACTGAGCAGGTTGAAATACTGCACATTAACTTTCTCTGTCCATCGATACTCATCCTATGTAGTAGATTCATTTAGCACCGACATGATTGAACAATTGGTAATTTGATTTGGCAAGACTCATCCCAATTGAGTAGAGGTCTGCGCGTTATCTTCATCGTCAATCTCGACAGGGTTACCCGTCGAGCGATTTCTATTCATCGCGTTATTTTCTCTACCGCCGCGAATGCTATCATCTTCATGGCCTGCTTTTACCTGTTCCCCCATATCTGTAGTTTGAGGGAAAACCTGTGCCCATAACCAAACGGCCTGGTTGAAGACACGCTCACACGCCGACGTCTCTGGTCGTCCATTGCCCGTCATCTGATCCATGGCAAGCTCATCGACGATTGACTTGCAAACATCCACGAAACGACCAAAGTTTTCTGACTTCCAATTCTCGATGAATGCTTCCCGGAGGGCGGTTGTGTGTCTATCTTTACGTGTCATTTGACCGCTATATGCGCTTGGAGATGCGCTAGACGGCAAGCTGTAGGATGGAAGTGAAAAAGAGCTGCGTTCAGATGTTGGCATTGATCGAGTAACAAATGAGCCGGCGTATGAGAAAGAATTGTAGAATAGCTGAAAGAGGGTCAGCCTGTGATCAAATCAAGTCAAAAGAAAGCATCAATCATAAAGCAGCTTACAATCTCGACAGCCCACAACAATACCATGCCCTCGAGTAATGTGGCAGACGCACACGACGCGCTGTTGAACAGGTCGATGAAACTTTTGGTAGCTGGTCTCGGTTCTTCCAAGCTCACTTCGAGTCCATACTCGCGCTTGGTAGCTTCAAGGAATTCCAGCTCTTTCTTCATGTTACTTACGGCAGAGCAAAGGAGGTCAAGACACCGAAACGTTGAGTCGTGTTCCAGGTTCGCAGTTTCCGGTATGCGGATCTTGCCTATTAGTGCTCCAGTAAAAGGGACAAGTGATCTTGAGATGTATCCAATCTGGGCCAGCCATTGATTGAAGGCACTCTCACTCAATGATCCAGAGCCTGCATGCGCCAAAAAGCTATGTTGAACAGCACTAGCCAATAAATCCTCAGACTGGCCCAGTAAGTGCTGGGCCAACGAAGGCGGTTCTGAACGTTGAGATGTACGAGATGGCGAAGGCCGTGAATAAGGACCGATTGGCACCGTTCCACTCGGCGGGCGATTCGAAAGATGGCGAACCATGAGATCAGGGTGTGGTCTAGCGCCATTCCAAATCGCGGGAGGTTGGTGTTGCTGCACATTGTGAACCAGACTTCCACTTGCCAGCAGCTCTTCCCCCTCAGCTGTTGCGAGAAAGTCCTTGCATTGCATCAAGTGATCTGCTTGGCGAGTTGCATTTTTTGCTCGGACGAAGCCACAGCTTCGGCATCGGACTCTTGCGCACTACTTTCCGTCAGATAATTGTTCAAAGGTTTCTCGTTGGCATGCATGTTAGTCGTACCTTGTGATCAAGACTATCATCAAAGAACTCGTCAAAGTACTTGCTCATGTCAAGCGTCGATCGTATCCGTTGCATGGTAGGGACTATTTGATTTGGCCCCAGATGGAGACTCGTCGAGTTGTCAAAGCCGTAAGAGTCAGCGAAGGCTCTCCTACCAGTGGCGTTGTATGGGTTTGTTGGAGCCAATTCTTGACCATTTCCTGCCGCCCTCCACGCCGCGTATTCGGGGCAATTCTGGAGGTGCCCCTGAAGGTCTCGTAAGTCTGGCTGATCCGAATTGGGTTCTAAAAGATTCTGACCTTTTTGCGGCTTAGGACTTTTGCACTTCCTTGCCAGCGTTTACAATGTAGGCACTTGACAGTTTCTCCTATATTTGCACTATCGACGGGTCCAAACTGTGGCATCTCTCAACGACTATTCTTCCAAGACACCATGGGCTTGCATGATACATACCTGATCGTGTGTGTAGGTATCGGCTGGGCGGGGCATGGTATCCTGGAGGCGATCCAACGCCTCAGCCGATGAGGGAATGGATATGGATGGGTATCGTGTCAATTACAAGACGTGGGAGGATGCACCAGCCAGTGGGCATTGTTATGGTCTTGACGTATTATTGCTGTAAGAGACCTTGCCTGTAAATGTAATGTACATGTAAATGTACATGCACTTATAAAAGGGCCGTTCCGTTGCCACAGCTGGCGCAGAAGGAAGGGCTAGTAGCTTTTGATGCGGGCGAAACAAGCTAGCTGTTGTCATGGCCGATGTAATAGTAACGGCTGGTTGTGTTATTTACCTGTTATTACAAAGGATCCTCGTATATTAGCGGATACTACGACTGCGGGTATAGAGTGCCGTTCTCTAGCATTAATATTAGGGCTGCTGTGAGGATCGTAATCCTTGTCGGTCGGGTTCAATCAAGGATTATGGTGTGAGTTCAGTCAACTAAACTACCTACATACCTATGCATGTACATACATACACCTGCTGAACTGGCCATTTCATTACTAATCTCTTCAGAGTTCCGCCTCGCACTCTATTACCATGTGTATTACGAAACGGAGTCCTGTAGGCTAGAGCGATGTATCACATCTATCTATCTACTAAGATAGGAGGACACTATCAGGTTAAGCTCATACTGCCCACAATTAGCCGCTTGATAGATTCTAGACTTATCAATTCGCAAATAGAAAGATAATGCCACAACGAAGCCCTCTGTACCAATGCCGGTCGACTACAACCCAATAAAGACGTGCTCAAGTTCAGAGTCGCTCTCACCAGATGACAAAACTGCTCCACTTATCTAGAACGTAACAATTGTGGGCATCGCGGATGGATAATTTAACAGTATTGGTATTTTGAATCTCTCTTTTAAAAGCAAGAATGAACTATTGCACAATACGAGTTGAATTTTGCCTTCGTCTTCTCTACTTCAACTCTTAAGGGGCAAGAGGCTCGCCGTCCTTGATCTTCCTCGCGCCGTACTTCTCGAGACGGATACCCTGGATAGCGATGAAGCCGGTGGTATCCTGAGGAGTCCAGTTCATGTCGAGAGTGTCCATGCTGCTCTCGTCCTCGGAGTAGAGGTTGGAGGTCTCGCTAGATCGTCCGACGACGTAGGCGTTGCCCTTGTAGGCGACAAGGCTCACCTTACCCTCAACCTGGCGCTGAGAGAACTTGATGGCATGCTCAACAAGCTCACGCTCAGGGCTGAAGTACATGCCTGTTTGGGAGTTAGAACATCAAAACTGGGTGTTGAATGCGAGTTTGGCTAAAGATGACTGACCGTTGTAGATACAGGCTGACCAGTCCTGAGTAAGACGGTCACGGATGGCTCGCACCTTGGAGTCAAGGACCAGTCCCTCAAGGTCGATGTGGGCCTGTCGGAGGATGGTGAGACCGGGGGTGTCTGTGAAACTGGTGTTAGTGGTGTTTTTAAGTGACTAAACCAAATCTCGTCACATACCATAACAGCCTCGGCTCTTGAGACCTAAATATTGTTAGCAAATGATACAGTTGATGTTGGAATCATTTATATCCAAGGTAGACTCACCAATGAATCGGGACTCGACAATGTCGACACGTCCAATACCTAGTCATATGTCAACATGGTGTCAAGCGCACTCGAATTTGAAACCTTACCGTTGACTCGGCCGATCTCGTTGGCCACCTTGAAGATCTCGAGAGATCCAGTGATGGTCTTGCCGCCAACCTCGAGCTTAACGGGAACACCCTGCTCAAAGTGGATAGTGAAGGGGGTAGGCTCATCGGGGGCCTTCATGGGGTCTGAAAATAGACGTTAGCATCTACTGATCCTGGTGATATCTAAGCCCGACTTACCAACTGTGCGCTTCCACATGTCCTTGGGGGGCTCAAGCTCCGTTTGCTCGAGAATCTGACAGGGTCAATACGGTACACGAAACATCTGAGAAACGTAGGGAAGCTTACACCAGCCTCGTAAGAGCAGTGGATGATGTTGTCGTCCATAGACCAGGGGGCCTTGGGGGTAGAGCTGACGGGGATGTTCTGCTCGGAGGCGAACTTGAGCAGATCGGCACGTCCACTATACGATCGTCAGCTTGGTTGCGAGCGAGCAATTGGGGACAGTAACGAACGCGAATCGGTTGTAGAACTCAGGCATGCGCCAGGGGGCGAGAACCTTGAGGGTAGGGTCGCAAGCCTTCCATGCGAGCTCGAATCGAACTTGACTAGACAGATGTAAGTACTATGCCAGAGCTATGTTGAAAAGAGAGGCGTACTCGTTCTGTAAACGTTAGCGTGAGAAACTTGACTAATGTACTTGGACAACTTACACCCTTGCCGGTACCTAAAGAGATAGGAAACCCATATTAGCAAATTCTCCATGCATAAAGCTAGCTCTCAAGTTGAGCAAAAGGCCGCTTACATCCATGGCTGAGAATTGTGCAGTTGTGCTCCTTGGCGACCTTGACCATGGCCCTGGCGATCACGGGGCGAGCAAGACTGGTTCCGAGGAGGTCGTCTCGATGTTAGCTGGATTACGAACGAGAATATAAGTCGGATATCGCATCTTACATCGGTCCTCGTAGATGGCGTTGCCTGTAGATACCGAGTGTCAGTAAGCTGTTGAGCGGCCAGAACGAAAGGGGTCAGACGTACACTGGACAGCAGGCCAGACAAGCTCGTCGATAAGCTCCTGTTGAACATCGAGGATGATCATGCGCTCAGCGCCGAGCTTCTCAGCCTTGGCCTTGACAGCGTCGAAATCTTCCTCCTGACCGCAGTCGGCAAGGAAGCAGACAACCTGGTAGCCCTGGAGGACCAACCATCGGAGGATGGTGCTGGTGTCGAGACCTAATACATTGTGAGTATCGAAGCTATGGCCTCATCTTGAGGCTTGTTCAACTTACCACCAGAGTAGGCACTGGATTGTGTTAGCTACCTATCAATTGACTGTAACAGTAGCTAGGTAGCCAAGCGGGAGGACTTACAGGCAAACACGTTCAGCAGCCATTGTGTTGATTTCTTGGTATCAAAATGTGACCTGAATAGGCAAGTGCGAGAGATGGACCCAAAAGTTAGACACGAGAAACAAAGCGACTCGATATCAGGCACAATGGAAGTCGGCAAAGGTGCGGGCAGAGCAGAACCTTAGAATAGTATCTCCAGCTCCGAAGACGGCCCCCTCTCGAGTCATGCCCTTTTTTTGTGGGGGCTTTCCGATATCATCAGGGCCTCTCAACCCTACCCATGTCTCAGTGTTCGATTCCCTTGGGAGTTAACAGAGCCTTGGAGAATTACTGTATTTACGAGGTGACTATGGAGGCGGTTGAGCAGAGAATGAATCGTACGGATGTCGTTTCTACATTGCGAGTCACTCACTGTCTTACCTTGACTTCCCAATCTGTACTCAGTTTCAGTTTGGATGTCATTACTAAGTTGCTTGTCTTGAGCGAAAAAGAAGAGAAACAATACTAATACTACAAGCCTTCAATGAGTATCTTTTCAATTTCTCTTCCATGATACGACCCTGCAAGTATCAGCTGAGCCCAAAGCCACCACTACAATGCTCCCTTGCATCTCATGAGCAGAAAAAAAAAGACCCCTCAAAATGCGGGAGCTTAAAGATTAGTAGCACCAGTGGTGGGGGAGTAGTACCTATCAGTGACGTATAAGCAGATAAGCCCAGAACCCCGCAGTTACGCAGCCGTGATAAGCGATAAGCCGGTCTCAAGCGCGTTAAAGGATATTGATAAGCCGTTCAACTTCCGCGACCTTCTCCACATATTTCCCCGGACACACCCAAGAGACGGACGGCGAGTCATCGGTCAAGCTTTAGTATTCGTACATCAACAGATCAACATCAATATTTCTGTTTTACTCCCAAAACGATCCGACTTGCCCAAAAGGGCGCATACCAAAAGGAACAAGATAGCTTGCTCCCGGCCGGCTGGCTCAGCATGCTGCCATGATTACTTCTTCCGCAAGGTTAATTCGGCAACGCATGCCTACCGCTTCTGTAATTCTCCGGTCATGTTCTCATCCGAGCTTACAACGATGCATGTCTCAATGGAAGGGACCTAGACAATCGCAGTGGATCTACAGAAACACAGGCGCCGGGGTGGTATCAAGACGGAGTATACATTCTCAAAAGGTAACGGATGATGAAATTGCGACTCTTGCCCGTCTACATCAACATCCACTGTCCCTGGCGGACCTGGTGAGGTATGTTTCAACACATCTACTCTCGCTCTGATAAACTAATCAAACCTAACCACATATAGACATGGCCGACCACCTCTCTCATCCGAGTCCCTCCTCTCGTCCGCCAACTTCGCACTCTCCCTCCTCCCAGTACGCCTCGCCCATCGCATCCAAGCTCTACGCAATCTCCCCTACATCGTCGTCGCGAACCCAAACATCTCTCGCATCTACAACAATTACCTGCACTCTCTATCCATCCTCCTCCCCTACTGGCACGCGACCCGCGAAGGCCGACCAATCTCGACCCTCGAGGATGAAGTACACTTCACCAATGTCCTTGCCGAGCTCGTGGCGACGCATACGGATACGATCCCCATTCTCGCAAAAGGCTTTCTCGAATGCCGGCGATACATATCTCCTGAAGAGGTAACTCGATTTCTCGACCAGCACCTCCGCGCTCGAATTGGTACACGACTTATCGCAGAACAACATATTGCACTGCACTTTAGTTCTCAGCCGCATTTCGACCCGAGTGCTAGTCCAACACCGTGCCCTGAACATCCTTCATATATTGGAGTTATTGACACAGCTCTTCGCCCTGCGCAAATAGTAGAATCTTGTGCTGGTTTTGTTGCCGATATCTGTGAGCTCCGTTATGGCGTGCGACCCCTCCTATACATCCGCGGCGAGCCGGATACGACCTTTGCATTCGTGCCTATGCATCTCGAATACATCGTTACCGAACTCCTCAAAAACGCCTTCCGCGCTACAATTGAGAACAGATCCAACGAACCCGTAATTGTCACCATCGCTCCAGAGCCAGCTCTACCCCGAGATTCTTCGGCATCCGCTTCAAGTCCACCTGCCGAGAACAAACAAAGCGAGACAAATACTGACACCATACGTCCTCTCGATGACAACGCTCCAGGCGTAACAATCCGTATTCGCGATCGCGGTGGCGGCATCCCTCCAGAGGTTACCCCCAATATCTGGTCATACTCGTTTACAACTTTCTCTGACGACGTCGACGACTTTCCTGGAGATGCCAACGGCAATGACGGTGGGCTCAGTGCCATATCCACTGCTAGCACTGGCGGCAGCTCCATCGCTGGTCTCGGGTACGGATTACCTCTAAGCAGGGCGTATGCAGAATACTTTGGTGGGGGAATTGCGGTACAGAGTCTGTATGGATGGGGAACAGATGTGTACTTGCGTTTGAAGGGTGTGGGAAATTTGGATAAGTAGCAGTAGATAATGGCTCTATTTTGGATGTAAGCGAACACTACCAAGTTGCTGTGGTACAGCGACATGAGAAGGAGTTGTGAGATATGGTATTAAGGAAATACGAACAGTATCTGCCTCAAGACATACCGGAAGCGTAGACTAATTCAATGATCGATCAAACATCAAGCTCAACCTTTCAAATCAGTGGTTACAAGTCTGTGACTCTTGGCGTGCACTATACGCAAACAACGATATTTGGTGAATACTGACAGTCTCAGGCATACTGCGATGGCGCCGGCAAGTCAAAGACGCAACAAATGGAACACCGATTCGGCAGTAGATAACATTTAACGCAGGTATTATTCGAAAACAAGAACCAATTGCGGTCCCAGCCAGCCATTGTACCATTAAGAGATAATAAGAGATGTAAACATTTTTTACAGTAAACCAATAATATAAAATTTCCAAGGAATGACTCCCATTTCTGCCCATTAATGTCATCAAACGCCTGCCAGTATTCTCACTTTCTCGTTTTAAGAACACCCATGTTTCCATCATGCTCTGGTTTTCGCCAGCAACTCCATCTAAGAACAAGTAGATGATGTTGCGGCGACACGCTGTATGAACCCAGTAAAAGGTATGTACCCAAGATTAGAGTATAAAAACAGTTACAAATTTCCGCATTTCTCTAATATTCAAATCACATGTTCTCGAGCTCATGGTCGATCTGTCGATCCATGAACGTGCGGCGCTCACCAACAAGCTCAGTCTGAAGACGCTGTTCCACCAGAGCACGAACTTGCTTCTTAGTCACGGTATCGAGGTCAACCTCGCAGAGGACAGAGCGGATTGACTCGACGATAGCCATGTCAGTGGGACCACCTTGGCCATGCTGGAAGTCGAATGATGACTGTGATCGCATAGCATCGGGCATAGGAGAGCGGGAGCCACTGCTGAAGCCCAGAGCAGTGCCTGATCTGCTGTGGCCACCACCAGTAGCAGGAGAAAGGCTGGCCTGGCCACGAAGGTTGGCAACACTGGGGTGCTGGCCAGGGTAATCTTGGTACGGTGACTGGCTGCGCATGTCCTGGACGCCTGTACCCATAGACATCATGGATTGGCGGTGCTGCATGGGTGATTCTTGGAAGCCCATGGTGGACGTACGGCCATTGTTGAAAGCAGGAGAAGGAGGCATGTATGTGTTACGGCCGGGCATTCCAGTCAAGACAGAGCCCTGGGGACCGGCAGAGTACACAGACTTAATCTCATCAAGCTCGTAGTTGTCGCCGTAAGAATAATCAGTCTTCTCCTGGTAACCGCCACGACGTCCGGGAAGGTTGTTGGCCATGGCATAGTCGTCCCAGCGCTGCAGAGGAATAGAGCGAGGATCAAAGCCCTCATCATCAACAGCGACAACCTGCTTGTCACCCTTCTCTCCAAGGACGATACGAGTATTACCCCACGAGAAGTTGTCCTGGTTCCAGAAGGAGTAGAGGGGAAGAATGAAGGAGTAAATAGGGAATGCAAGGATGTAGATGATCATCCATCCGACGTGTTGCCACTGTCTCTTGAGGATGAAGATGAGAGCCTGAAGACCGTAAACGGCAGCAATCATGACAAGAGAGATGTACGGAATGGGTCCACTACCAGTAGCCAAGATGTAGATGAGGTAACCAATGTAGACGGTGGTGGAGGGGAGAATGACAGTACCGAAAAGATCAATAAACACAACGAAGCGCATACTGAAACAGCAGAAACCACAGAGCTCCTTGAGTTGCATAAGTTCAACCAGGTTGTGGATGGTCGAGTTGATCCATCGTCGACGTTGAGACAACAAAACGCTCCAAGATTCAGGAGCAGCAGTCTTACACTGGGCATCAGGGATAAACTTGTAGGACATCTCAGGGAAGTACTTGGTCATCAGGGTGGTGAGATAACGATCCTCACCAAGAGACAGCAGATTCTTCTTGTGGAGTGTGTCGACATCACAAACACTGTAATCCTTAATAACACCATCAGAGATAATCAGAGGCTTGCCCTTATCAACGGTTCGGAGACGGTACATGGTGAAACTGGGACTAGTTAGCTAGATCAAAACACAAGGGCCAAGAAACTTACCATCCAGGCAAACAAGTAACACTGCCGAAGAGAGACTCAAAGGCCTTGGCAAGATGATGAGAAATGAAGTACTCGTAAACTTGGATCATGGTCCACCAAGTCTTTTCGTCATTCTCCAGGGTGGTTTCGCCACAAATACCAGCAATCTTAGCGTCATGGGCGCAGGCGGCAACAAGACGGTTCAAGGAGTCCTCTTCAACGCAGGTATCCGCATCAACCATAAGAAGGTACTCGTATAACTCGGGGTCCACACCAATGATATTGTTGACCTGATGGAACATCTCGAGCTCGAGAGGAGACATAGGAGCGCGGTGGTGGACACGGTTGAGGAAACTCATGAGAAGAATCTGGGAGTCACGCTTTCCACGGTTACCAGGCTTAGACTTGGTCTGTTCAGACTCCTTGCCAACCTTGACGACAACGATGTAAGGAACGACGTTGCCTTCAAACTCGTACAAACCAGAGTAAACTTTGCCGTAGTTGAGCTGCTCGGCACTAGTACCAACAGACTTGAAAGGAAGCGCAGGAGGATCAACCTTGGGATCAACACCGAGAATATCGAGGACAATCTTGGGCGTAGGACGATCGTTGCCTTCACCAACAACGACACCATCACAGATGACACAGATAAGTTTGCGCTTGTTATCGTACTGAAGAGCCGTCAACGAGTCCAGTGCCTTTCGAAGAGAATCTTCACCCTCGGTGTAGACGGGTACCTGGCAGATAACAAACTTATCCTGGGGCGAAGGACGTCGCTTGGAACCGAACTGTAGAGCAGCAAGGAACTTGACAACCGTAACGATACAGATGATGATGGCAAAGGCCAAGAGGAGCCAGTTGTTGACTCGGCATCGGGCAGAGTCACGGAAATCGACAATGCCCTTGTACGCAATGTTTTGAATGCACTGCCAACTGTTCTTAAGGTCGGCGGCTACAGTCTCGTTCTTCGCGTTCGCAATTAGAAGGTCAAGATCCTTCTTGACATTGGTACCGGGGCTGTTCTTCCACAAGTTGACCATGTCTTCGTTCAAGAACTTGTAGGTATCGAAGTTGTCATTGACATCCAGGGTGTGCAGGTAATCCGTAAGATCATAGATCTCGTTGCCATACATGACCCATGGATGCTGTTCGCTACCCTGGCCCTGGTTCTTAACGGTGCTTTCCTTCCAAACAAGATCACCATGGTAGTATTCCTTGATCTTGGGCTGGAAATCCGTCCAGAACCAGTCAGGATTGTGGAGAGCACTGGTACGATCACGAGTATAGAAACCGGAAATATGCTGAGCAAGAGGGTTGGTGATAGTCTCGTTGAAGGTGAGCTGAAGAGTCTCCTTGATGCCGAGGCCTCTGCAAGCTCTATTCAGAGGAGGCATGAAGTAATTATCCATAACCATACCAGCGAGAGGCAACATGTTCTGCTTAGTGACCTTGATGTTGGTATCACTGTGCTGCTGTCGCCAGAAGTCGGTAATGTCATAAACCTTGCCAAAAATAGCAACCCAGAAAGCGTCTTCATCTTCGGCATGACCAGCAACTTCCTTGACGTTCCATGCCTTGTTGGCGTTGGGGCATAAAAGCTTTCCGAAACCGATAATCCAGAAGATAATTATGCCGTTAAGGAGGAGGATGATGAAGAACAGAACGAACTTTTCACGCCAAGCCATACGGACATCAGGTCGTCGCATGCGTCCAATAAACGTGAGAAGAAACGAAGGAATCCAGAAAGTCAAGGCCCAAACAAAACCAACCCAAGCTCGTCGACCGAAGGTTAGAGGCTTAGTTTCGATCTTCTTGTCCTTGGCAAGTTCTCCATCAAGCATACCAGTGAACTCTCCATCCTCATTGTAGTAAACCTGTCCCTTATAGGTATCGCCCTTGTTACCGAGGCCGTAGTCACCGGTGGCAGGCTGAGCGCTGCGCATGGCAGATGGAGCAATCGAAGGTGCTGATTGAGGGTTCAGGTGAGGGTGTTGGTTGAAGGTAGCTTGGCTCATATTGCCTTGACTGAAGTTGCGGGTATGCATGAGCTGATCATTGCTGCCATTCAAGCTGTTATCCATAGCGGGAGCGGGGAAGAAACCGCTGCCGTTGGGTGGGTTGGCTGAGTAGCTTGTGTCAAACCCGGATGTGAACGGATTTTGGCCCATGCTTTGGAGACTATGAGCGGGCTTGATGTCAAGCATGCTCTCTGCCTCCCACCAAGGACCCTCGCGGACCCAGATTCGCTCCTTGCCAATAAAGACTTCACCGTTGCTCCAGCCTCTCTCGAGCATCCAGGTCTCGATGCCGTCCTTACCATCCTTGCAGCCTAGTGCACCATAACGGCCAACGAACTCATCGACATCAAAGTCGGCTGTGTAGTCGAGACTTCGGTTACGACGGTTGGCCCATTCAGGGAGGCGCCAAGAACGAAGCTGTCGGGAGATGGTACCAGCTGACCACGCGGATGTGATAGCAGGAAGGGTAGCCAAGTTGGCAGGAGAATCGTCTGTGGGGTGGAGAGCCAGATGAAACCAGGCACGGCTAGCGCTCAGAAGGCCTGGTAGATCGAAACGACCAGCTCGGCCCAAATTGATGCCTTGACCCTCGACAGGGAACAATAGCTTCTTCAGGAAGCTGTCTTCCTCAGAAGCATAGGCAGCCTTTTCCAGAATGACTTCTCGCTTCTCTATATCATGCTGGCGATCTCGTCCTTGAGGACCAGTCATGATGCCCAGATCAGGTGCAACATCAGCGACGGCTTGCTGCATCTCACGAACAACAGAAGACGAAGCCGGGTGGATTTCGACACCGTCCTCAATCATCTCAGCATTAATGCCCAGAGTGTCGTCGAAAATGGTTCGCATGGCCAAAGCTCTACCGAGAGCGGGCTCAGGAACTTCAACAACAGTAATGGAAACAGTGTCGCCATCCTCGTTTTCGTTTGGAGTACGAACACCACGACCATCAACAGACTCATCGCCATCTCGGATGCGGAGCATCTGGGCGGCAATGGCAGCGTTGGCCTTGGAAATGACCCAGTCAACGAGAGCTTCGTATAAGCCAGCAACGAGTGTTCGTCGATCCTCGGTGCTCAACTGTTGCATGAGAACCTCGGGTTCCATACCAAGAAGACCGCTAACATCTTCGCAGATCTCCTCGAAATCGTCGGAATCGGCATCGTAGTCGAGGGTGTTACCAAGCTTGAGAAGTCCGGCCAGTGTGGAGATGAAGTTACGATGGGCAGATCCCTTGATACCAATCTCTTTGAGTGCCTGGCGGAAGTCGTCGGCAGCAGCACCGTCATCGGCGGTGATGAGGTACGACGGAGGCTCGTAGGTGCCTGAGCGAGCAAGGAGAGCATACGCTGAAGGTGCCTTGAGACCTAGGAACTCTCGCTCGGCAGGTGTCGAAGCGGATGTGAGCAAGTAGTAGAAGACATCAAAAGCGCGGTAGCCAGCCTCAGCGGGAACGTTAAGTAATCCATTCTCTGTATCGATTCCACCTTGTGACAAAGCCAGGGAAGCTCCTGTAACACTTCCTCCCAAGCTCAATGTCAGTGTAACGCCGAGGGCAATCTGTCGTGGAGCCGAAGCGTTGTAGGGAGTGACGCATCGGAGAAATGGTTGTACAGCCTCCAATGACTTGTAAATGGAAGCGGGAATGGCAAACGGGAAAGTATTGAGGAACGGAACGAGAAGCGAGGGAGTTGCCTGGTGTAGCGAACTATAATGAATTAGCAACGGCGACAATCGTCCATTATGTTGTAAGATACATACCCTAAAATCACACAGCCATCTTCGGCACGACGTCTAGCATGCTCCCAAGCTCGGGCAGCGAGCGTAGCATCAACAGTAGCACCAGCCTGGGCAGCTGTGAGCCATGTGTTGACAACCAGACTAGTACCGGCGTCGAGCTGATAGGGTTGAGAAGACAGGTAGATGTTGTGGATGGCATTCAGGAGAGTCGTGGTTGACATCTGCTGGGGGGCTTGAGGGCCGCCCATAGCCTCGGAGGCCATCGAATACATGGACATTCGTCTCGCCATGGTCGATGGAAGTGATGCCCTCGATGGGGACAATCACAGGATATTGCACGTTGCGATGTAGATGTAGTACACGGGATTGGGTTTTGGTGTTGGTTTCAACGGCCGAGTCTAAGTGCAACAAGGTATATGGTGTAAAAGATTATACGTCGAAAAATCGAAAGAGGAACGACAGACGATAACAATTAGATGTATGAGCGAATGGATACGATAGCGATCGACTCCCCAGCAATTGAACGCGGCTGAAAGGCGTGCAGGAAGATGGTCGAATGATGGGATCAAGGTTTCGGTCGCTAGGCAACGCCGCCCTCCTTTTTGCCTGATCGGATGAAGTATCACGGCCTGGGCGACTGTGAATACTGTGTAAAGGGAGGTTGGTGATAATGGGTCAGTAATTAGGATAAGGTAGCGATTGATTTGAAAAAGGACACAGCCAAAGCGAGTGAGGCCGGTCAGTGAAGCTGTAGCGAAAACAGAAAACGACAAGACAAGACAAGACGCTCACGAAAGTAGGCTCTCGTAGAATTGAAGAAACGACTGGGTCTTGTTCAGAGTGGTCTTGGTCTAGTCGGAAGGACAGGGCGAGGTAGAGGTAGCAGTAGCGGGCGGCAGGAGGTCAAGCAGTCTGGTCTAGTGCGGTTTGTAGCGTGCCCCAGCAAAAAAGGGCGACTCCGAAAATGGATACACCTGATGATGCACTGTGTACGGCGAGACGTTGGGCTTAAACGCGCAGTATTTCATGTCCAACGTCCCATCGTGATACTTTTAGCGACTGGACGTGGCGCTTCAGGCGGGTTTTGCTCTGTAAAGGGGTTATCTAACTGGTCAAGGACACGATGGATCTGATATCTCTCTACAAACACGACACAACCTATTAATATTAGCCACCAAGAGACAAGAGAACGGAGAATATTACAGCTCCATTGAGTATTCTTTCAGAAGACGGGCTCAATATCAGATCAGCACACGACACTGTATAGCACTGTTCGGACTGTCACTCCTAAATGGATCTGTCCATCGCATATCTAAACTTGGAACACCCGACCGTACCATCGCCAGTCGGGGTAAGGGGCCCGACCCGAGGGCAGGGCAAAGAACCTTGTGTTTAGTAAGGATTGGGTCCGGATTGGAGTTGAGTGGTGTGTGGGTCAACACCAAATACGAGGGTCAGGCCAATTCATTCAATCATTCACTTGCATTGACTACGCGTCCCTGAGAGAAAGTCTCGCGATGCACGACGTGCAGGTTCTTCAGCTAGCCAGCTTTGTGTGTGTCTAGGTATGTATACATAGACTTTGCATATGATAATGCTCAAGTTTGTGATCTGTAATGATGATAGGCTGTGTCAGGATCCAAAGACCTCTACTTCTATATGTAGCACAGCAAGGCTTTGGTAAGTCATTGAAATATAATCGTACACGTATGTATACGTTACACATGTCACACAACCCAAGTTTTCGGCTTGCATGCGGCTACACTCAACTCTCAGGTTCTCACCACCAGCCTGGTCACGTCAAGCGGGAAAACAAGGGCAGACGTGAAAAAGATCGAGGAATCGCATCACCCCGAAAATCTTAACTGGTTGTGGCTCAAGGTCCAGGAGAACCCATATCCCGTCACAGATCTACATGTAACAGTTCTCTTTCCAGGTTGTTGTCTTGACTTTTTACCTTGATCCGTGGTTACCCACGACCCTCCCATTACTATAGAGTTCCGTCACTGTGTAGCATTCGATATAACATACCAACAGCAAACCGAGCGCTCAGGGCGCGTACCGCGTCAACGCCCGTCTGGAGTCAATGGATCGTGAATAGCTTGCGCGGGAGTTTAATCAATCGCCAGCAGATAGCAAGCATTAGCTGCAACGTTCGCTGACAGACAGTCATGATCCGCAGCTGGAACGTGGGTACCTACAACAGTCTATGTTACCCTAGACTTATAGCAATTGACAATATCGCATGAGATACTACGTAAAAACCAGTATCGTAGTAAGACTACTAACACTTGAAGCAAGCTTTGGTTCCTATTAAATCCTACTGGGTCTATATTCTGACACGAGGACGAGTTCATAATCATTCTTTCCCCTTCCATTAATTCCGGGGGTCGCGTCAACCCAGCTTGATTTGACATCAGCGGTAAGAAGGATGTCTCGGATGTTTCCACAGAAGACTTTCGCTCTCACTCACACAAGGCTTATAAGATGACTGAAACCACCTTCCCGGGCTATGCGAGGATAATAGAGTGAATGAATATCACGAGAGTCAGACTTGGGAAATAAAAATAAAAAGTCTCGTGGTAAACCAGTGTCATAAGAACAAAGACCGGAGGATGGATGGCATCCTTGATGACTCTGCCTCCACACGATGACTGCCATCCATCTCCCGGTCCTAAAATAGGTAACAGCTGCAGGGGAGGGAGAATCGCGGACTAGCATCGACTTTCACACTTCGGGCACACATTCCAGAAGGCCGATGGGGGGATCGATCACTGGAGTCGGGAGCTTGACCCCAGTAAGCCGAGAGACGGTACAACGTTCTCCTTGTCTTTCTTGGGGCGACTTTGAAATTTTGACAGTGGGGATTCTAGACCCCTGAGATATCACAGGAGAAATTGTTGAAAATGTCCATACGCCCGCTTACATTCTTGTCTTGCCCAGAGTTATTCTCTGGGTCTTGATCCCTTGAATATGTCTAGAACCCTCTATTTTGGCACGTAGAAACCACCGCCCCCATGACATCGATTATTAGTCAACTGGTCATCGGCTTTAAAGGAAGCCGAAGCAAAAACATGTCTCAATTCCAGGTCTGATACTCTCTGTATAGGGGATCACGAATGCGCACAGTACGGAGCAATAAATGTAAACAAGCCTTTTGTATGACCCGCCGTCTTGTCCCTGTCTGTGCGCCGTGTGCGGGTTAGCAGACCAAGATTTCCAGGAATATCATTCGAGGAGGGAGTGACTGGTTGGTTACCGGGTCAGGGATTGCATGGGATTTCTTTTTTAGGGGTCTGAGAGAAAGAGTTCGTACCAGTCCGTTTTGTACCATCGAATGGGTCCGTAACAAAACGGACGTTAGTTTAGCATGTTGGTTGACCATGATGCAGCTACCCATCATGAGCTTGTAGTAAGTAGCATCTGTCCCCTTTGGTTATAGCATCAAGTGAGGAATGTTTTATCTGACCCAAGGCTCAGCTATCGTCATGGCTAGCCGTTGTGGCGTCCAAATTAAGTGAGATGGGCAATCTAGTCTTAGCGAGGGAGAGGCGCGATTGAGACATTTTAGAGATGATACAGAGCCACCACCACCGGATTTTTTATTAAGTGGCATTTTAATGTTTTGTTTTGTGCTGTGCTATGCTCTGCACTGTGCAGTGAGTGCATTGATCTCATCGTGATGAAGATCGAAGTTCAATAGTAAGCAGCCTATGTACAAGCGCTGTTTCAGAGACAATTAATGATCAATCTGCGATGCGCTGCGCTGAGGCCGTCATTTATTGATTAGCCATGCATGGGAAATAGGCATATTAACTTCCGACTCCTGTTCCATCTATCTCTTTTCAGGGTCGCCTCAGCATGAACAAAGAGTAGTAGTAGTAGACATGTTTCTCATATTGTTCACAGATCAAGGCTACCAATGTAGATGAGGCTCGTGACAAGTCTGGTCTGTTATGCCAAGAGCCAGACGAGAATGACAGAGACAAATTCAGGGGGCTTTGGACTTGGACTTCTGCTGTACTGTACGGAAGTGCCGTGTGGCTATGGGCAGGGAAAAAGCTCGTATGAGTGGCCATTTTTATGCTGTGGTCGTGGGACAAGCCAAACATAGTAATCAGTCCAAGGCCAAAGGGGGGGCTTTGCGCTATGCCCGAACTGCACAGTCTGATTCAAAGGTCGACCGTACTCAGAAAATCCCACCTCCACTCTCCCTGTCGTGTACGAGAAGACTTGCATGTGGCCAGTCGACCCAAGAAAACAATCCCTTTTCCCAGCCCAGACCCAGTCCATCCAGTCCAGTCCAGTCCAGGTTGTTTTTGTTGGTGCCGTGTTAATACATACTACCTACTACCTTGGGTTTGCAAGTAGATTGATTTCCTACTACTACCGTTCAATCGTCCTAGTGAAGGTTTTCTGAATCCGGAGCCTCTTACCTTTTCCATCTTTATTATTGTTTTTCTGACGCTCGTTTATTGTCTTGTCTACTTGCACCCTTACCCTCGCTCAGAGTGCCTGTTGACTTTGTTGTTGCTCGGCCTGATCTGCCATCGAACAACCTCCCCGACTACACTAATCAACGACGACCGATCGAGTTCATAATAACCAATTCACGACAAGAACTGATATCATAACCTACCGAATCGTCATAACCATCGACAGCCACTCGTTGGCTTGACTGTAATGGCCATGAGCCTTCCACAGCTCGGCGGCGCAGGAGGCCCTCATACTCAACCCTCTCTGCCTTCGCTACCAGCACATCTCCAGTCCGACACGCACCTCACTGCTCACCTTGCCAGTCGTTTCCATGTCTCTCATCCTACCGCTCGACTCTCCTCTCACGCTCTCATCTCACTAAACACCTACACCAACTCGTCAAAGGGTCCCGATGGCGGCAAAGAGGGAAGCGCCATGGCTGGCGCTGAAGATATTGCAGACCGAGCCTTTCTGCGATTAGGACACAGATCCGAGAACCAGGCCATTGTCTTCTTGTAAGTGATGCAGACTCTCCCAGCTCAGCGTTGTACTAACATAGCTTCTTCAGGGGTGAATCTGGTGCTGGAAAGTCCACCATTCGAGCCCACCTCCTTACTGCTCTCCTCAACAAATCATCGACACCTCTCTCCACCAAACTGTCTCTTGCCGCATACGTCTTTGACAGTCTCACAACTACAAAGACTGCCACAACACCGACTGCTTCAAAGTCTGGTTTGTTCTACGAGTTGCAGTATGATACTTCGGCTACTACCAACCCTATCTTGATCGGTGGTAAGCTTCTCGACCATCGTCTGGAGCGAAGCCGTATCGCCGATGTTCCGACGGGAGAGCGAAACTTCCACGTCTTGTACTATCTTCTTGCTGGTACAAGCGAGGCTGAGAAGTCTCATCTTGGTTTGGATGGTGGATCTGGGGCTGCCGGCGCCACCCAAAAGCGTTGGAAGTATCTTGGCCACCCTACCCAGCTCAAGGTTGGCATCAATGATGCCGAGGGCTTCCAAGTCTTCAAGAATGCTCTCCGAAAGCTTGAGTTCCCCCGTGCTGAAATTGCTGAGATCTGCCAGATTCTCGCCAGTATCCTTCACATTGGTCAACTTGAGTTTGAGACAACTAGCCAGACCAGCGTTACTGGTGATGACAGTGGTGGTTTCTCCCACGAGGGTGGCACCACTATTACAGCCGTCAAAAACAAGGATGTTCTCAGCATTATTGCAGCTTTTCTTGGTGTTAGCGCCGCTGACCTCCAGACCACTCTGGGTTACAAGACCAAGATGATCCACCGAGAACGTGTTACCGTCATGCTCGATCCTAATGGTGCTCGTGCCCACGCTGGAGAGCTTGCACGAACACTGTACTCTCTTCTTGTTGCCTGGATCCTCGAGACCATTAACCAGCGACTTTGCGCTCCCGAGGAGTCTATTGCTAACACTGTCTCAATCGTCGATTTCCCCGGTTTCTGTCAGCAAACACCAACCGGATCTGCCCTTGACCAGCTGCTCAACAATGCTGCCACCGAGAGCATCTACAACCTGACTCTTCAGAACTTCTTCGACCGCAAGGCTGATATGCTGGAGTCTGAAGAGGTTAGTGTTGCTGCTACCAGCTACTTCGACAACTCCGATGCTGTACGAGGCATCCTGAAGCCCGGTAATGGCCTTCTTAGCATCATCGACGACCAGACCCGACGCAACCGAACGGACATGCAACTCCTCGAGGCACTCCGAAGACGCTTCGACGGCAAGAACGCCGCTATCGAGGTTGGCTCTGCCCAAGCCAAGCTGCCCGGTAGCAACTTCTTGACTGAGAACACTTCCGCTTGTTTCACCGTCAAGCACTTTGCTGGTGAGGTCGACTATCCTGTCAAGGGACTCATCGAGGAGAACAGCGAGGTTATCTCTGGTGATCTTCTCAACATGATCAACGGCACCAAGAGTGAGTTTGTTGCTCGCCTCTTCGGCCAGGACGCTCTTCAAACCGTCACTCATCCCACCGAACGTACAACCGTGATGCAGGCTACTGTCAGCTCAAAGCCTATGCGTGCACCCAGTGTCATGTCACGAAAGACTCACCGCACTGGCCGACCCAGCACTGCCCACAGGCGTCAGCAGCAAGAGGCTTTGGAGGAGCTTGATCAGCAGAGCCAAGCGGGAGAGTCCAACAAGAAGAACGCCAACATAACTCCGGAGCAAGGAGCTTCAGGCCAGTTCCTTGCTTCTCTGGACAACCTCCAAAAAGCTGTTACTGACCCCGGCACAAACTCGTACTTCATCTTCTGCTTGAAGCCCAACGATCGACGAATCGCCAATCAGTTTGATAGCAAGTGTGTGCGAATGCAGGTGCAGACCTTTGGCATTGCAGAAATCAGCCAGCGCCTCCGATCTGCCGACTTCAGTCTGTTCTTGCCTTTCGGCGAGTTCCTTGGTCTGACAGATTCCGAGACGATTTTGGTGGGCAGTGAACGTGAGCGTGCTGAGATGGTCATTGAAGAGAAGCAATGGCCTCAAAATGAAGTCCGTGTGGGTGCTACTGGTGTCTTCCTCAGTGAGCGCTGCTGGATGGAGATTGCCCAGCTCGGCGAAGCTGTTTCTGTTGGTGGCCGATATGGCGGCCTACCTTCATCTGACGCTGGCGACGGTCTCACCCCTGCTGAGTCCATTCCCTATGGTGTTTCCAAGGAGAACCTGGTCTCCGGTGGCAATACCCCTCTCATGTACGGTGAGAAGTCCAAGGGCGGCTACTTCACCGACGACACCCGATCTGAGGCTGGTGTCTCTGCTTTTGGCGGAGGTGATATGTTCAAGAACTTGGACACCCGTGAGCAAATGGCTGAGCGAGGTAACGAGAAGTCTCTCGAAGAAGTCGAGGAGTACAGAGACAAGCCCAGCCGAAAGCGCTGGGTTGCTCTCGTTTTCTTCCTTACTTGGTTCATTCCTGATTTCGCCATCAGACTTGTTGGACGTATGCCCCGTAAGGATGTTCGAATGGCCTGGCGAGAAAAGGTTGCCATCAACATGCTCATTTGGTTGATGTGTGCTGTCGCCGCGTTCTTCATGGTCGGATTCCCCATGCTCATTTGCCCCAAGCAATACGTCTACAGTTCCGGTGAGCTGTCTTCTTACGACGGTGAAAAGGGCAGCAAAGGTGCCTATGTTGCCATTCGCGGATTCGTCATTGATCTTGAGAACTTCATTCCCAACCATTATCCTGGCAGCGACCTGGTCAGCGAAACGACTCTCATGAAGTACGCTGGAAAGGACATTACCTCTCTCTTCCCCGTCCAGGTCTCTGCTCTTTGCCAGGGCAAGGACGGTGCCATTCCTCCCGAGGTTACTCTCGACAACCGAAACACCAATATGACTGGCCAGCCTCAGCTTCTTGCACAAAGAGATGTCGACGTCAACTCCATTTACCACGACTTCCGATATGGTACCAATGACAGCCGACCTGATTGGTACTTTGAGCAGATGTATACCTTTAAGCATGTCTATCTCAAGGGCAGAATGGGTTACACTCCTAAGTATGTCGAGAAGCTTGCCCGTGATAGCGCCTGGAACATTGTCACCATCCACGGAAAGGTCTATGATATGACCAAGTATATGCAGGGCGGACTTCGTATGAAGCCCAAGCCTGGTCAGCAGACTCCCAACATCCCAGGTGCCACCGACTTTATGGAGGATAGCGTTGTTCAGCTGTTCCGAAGTGCCAAGGGTCAAGATGTTTCGAAGTACTGGGACAACATCAAGCTCTCCGCAGTCAAGAAGCAACGTATGGAGACCTGCCTGAACAACCTCTTCTATATTGGTGACTCTGATACCCGAAACTCTACTCGCTGTCAATTCGCCGAGTACTTTATCTTGGCTATTTCCGTTATGCTTGCTTCTATCTTGGTCTTCAAGTTCCTTGCCGCGCTTCAATTCGGTGGCAAGAACGTGCCTGAGAACCTCGACAAGTTCGTCATGTGTATGATTCCCGCTTATACCGAAGACGAGGACTCTCTTCGCCGTGCTATCGATTCGCTTTCCCGCATGAAGTATGATGACAAGCGCAAGCTCCTTGTCGTTGTTTGTGACGGTATGATTATCGGTCAGGGTAACGACAGGCCTACGCCTCGCATTGTCCTGGATATTCTAGGCGTCTCTGAGACTGTTGACCCTGAACCCCTCAGCTTCGAAGCTCTTGGTGAGGGTATGAAGCAGCACAATATGGGTAAGATCTACTCTGGTCTGTACGAAGTCCAAGGTCATATTGTGCCCTTCATGGTCATCGTCAAGGTTGGCAAGCCTTCCGAGGTCGCCCGTCCCGGTAACCGTGGTAAGCGAGATTCTCAGATGGTTCTCATGCGCTTCCTCAACCGCGTTCACTACAACCTCGCCATGAGCCCCATGGAGCTCGAGATGTACCACCAGATCCGCAACATTATCGGCGTCAACCCGACCTTTTACGAATACCTTTTCCAAATTGATGCCGACACTGTCGTTGCTCCGGATTCTGCTACTCGCATGATCTCAGCCTTCATTGACGATACTCGCCTGATTGCCTGCTGTGGTGAAACCGCTTTGACCAACGCTAAGGGTTCATTCATTACTATGATTCAGGTCTACGAGTACTGGATTTCTCACAACTTGTCCAAGGCCTTTGAGAGTTTGTTCGGTTCCGTCACTTGTTTGCCTGGTTGTTTCTCAATGTACCGAATTCGCGCCGCCGAGACCGGCAAGCCTCTGTTCGTCAGTAAGGAAATTGTCGAGGATTACTCCACGATTCGTGTTGATACCCTTCACATGAAGAACCTGCTTCACCTTGGTGAGGATCGATACCTTACGACTCTGCTCCTCAAGTACCACGCCAAGTACAAGACAAAGTACCTCTACAGCGCGCAGGCTTGGACCATTGCCCCCGACTCTTGGGCCGTCTTCCTGTCTCAGCGACGTCGTTGGATCAACTCTACCGTGCACAACCTAGCCGAGCTTATCCCTCTCGCACAGCTTTGTGGTTTCTGTTGTTTCAGTATGAGATTCGTCGTTTTCGTCGACCTCCTGAGTACTATTGTCCAGCCTGTCATTGTCATGTACATCGTGTACCTGATTTATCAGGTCGCTTCCAACCCCTCCGTCGTGCCCATCACAGCCTTCTTGCTGCTTGGTGCTATCTACGGTCTGCAAGCCGTTATCTTTATCTTGCGCCGCAAGTGGGAGATGGTTGGTTGGATGATCATGTACATTGCTGCCATTCCCGTCTTCTCCTTCGGTCTCCCTCTTTACTCTTTCTGGCACATGGACGACTTCAACTGGGGTAACACTCGTGTTATTGCTGGTGAGGCTGGTAAGAAGATCGTTGTTTCCGACGAAGGCAAGTTCGACCCGAACTCGATCCCTCGCAAGAAGTGGGAGGAGTACCAAGCCGAGCTTTGGGAGACCCAAACCCAGACTGCTCGCGACGATGTTCGATCCGAGATCTCCGGTTACAGCTATGCCACCAAGGCTCAAGGACCCTTCTCCGACTACAATGGTGGTTACCAGCCCAGCCGCCCCGGCTCAACTGCCGGCTTCGGTCACCAGAACATGTCTCGCATGTCTCTTGCCCATTCCGAGATGCCTGGTAACCGCATGAGCCAGTTCGGTGGCTCACAATTCTTCTCTCCCGAGGAGATGGTTGGCATGCCTAGTGATGACGCCCTTCTCGCTGAGATCCGCGACATTCTCAAGACAGCCGATTTGATGACCGTCACCAAGAAGGGCATCAAGCAAGAGTTGGAGAGACGCTTCAACGTTCCTCTAGACGCCAAGAGGGCCTACATCAACTCTGGTAAGTTCCCTCACTCTGATATCTACTCACAGAGCCTAAGCTAACATTCCTTCCAGCAACTGAAGCCTTGCTTTCTGGCCAACTATAGATTGCATAAGAACCCATTGAAACGGCCTTTATAATGCCTATCCAAAGCCTGGCGATAATCTTGTTTATTTGACCTTGGAAATCTTTTATTTATTTGTTTTTACATACGGCGAACATGGGATGGGAATACTAAAACTTAACATTTTTGTTTAACGGCACAAATGATTTTGGCCGGTCTTATCCATAATACTGCGTGGGTGGTTAGCGAGGGGGGATTTATCTTGTGTGAATAGACACGCATTTCTGTGTTCATTGTACGGTGTCTGTTCGTTTATTCGTGTTTGCTGTAGTAGATGGTTAGGGATGTGTACATAAATACATGTACAAACAAATTTGATCAAGTTTGACGTTTCATCATTGCTCTTATTATTCTGCGTGACGCTGTGGTTTTTTATTGTGACCATGTTTCAAGAATAGGCTCGCGCTGTACTCATCACTATTCAACGGCAACGCTCGAGATATCATCAACATCGCTCTGACAACTTTGAGATTCTTCGTCGTGTTAAAACGCCGGGTATATCAATTATCATATGGTCTATATAGGATTCAAACCGTACATTCTTACAAAACATGCGCAGCAAGCAACTTTTCAATACCTCCCTTACTCCAAATCTTGACCTTTTCCTGGTCACAGGTCTCCCAGACTCTCTTCATAAGCGCAGCCATAACCTCTGCCTCCTCTCCTCCTTCGAACGAAGCACGTTGTGTATCAAGCCAGCTCAGAATGCCAAACCGAGTAATCAATGTGGTGCTGCCGCCTTCAATGCAAGTTGCGCGGTAGAGCAGACGCAGAAGACGGGTGCGTAGGTTAACACGAAGATAAGGGTTGACGCCCACAGCAAGAATTTTCTCGAACCAGCGCTTCCGGTGGAAGATGCTCAGGTCAGAGGGTGTGCGTAGGCTGTCTAGTAGATAGGTGAGAAGCCATGTAATTTCGGTGTAGTACTTGTCATCCTCTGAAGGCTCGCCGTGGAGGACGTCGTGAGCGAGAGGAAGCTTGTCAGACGACCAGAAAGGACTGCGAGTGAGGAAGCTGTTGATCTTGGGGTAGAGAGGGTGCAGTGGGTTCTTGAGAACGTCCAGGGCGTGGATGGCGAAGGCTGTAAACGCAGAAGGAACAGGACCCTTGTCGACTTGATCCCGCGAGGACTCCACAAGCTCGGAGAGAAGAAGCCAGACTTGTTCCTTTTCTTCGTATGAAGACTCCTTGAGCTTGGCAGCCATCTTGAGAAGACTGGTGAGAGCTTCTTTACGGATGTTGGTATGAGCGGAAGAGAGGAGGCGGATTAGGCCTGATGCCCAGCCATCTTCAACAAGATCCTCTGCATTTTTACCTGCCCATTTGGTCAAGGTTGTGGTATCTTCATCTTCGGCGATCGTTACATGTAGCATGGCCTCGAGTTTAGAAGAGTCAATAGTTGACCCGTCCTTTGCAACAGCGGCCTCAGTCGTGTCGACATCCATCATGTCCTCATCGACAACCACATCGACAGACTTTTCCTCGAGCTTCTTCATCTTGACCTTACTCGAAGAGAACTGATCTGAGATGCGCCTGTATAAGGCTTTTGTAAGCTGTTTCCCGTGCTTCATGTTGTATGAAACAGAGAAGTAAGAGTATAGGAATTTGCCAAGCGCAACCTGTTCATCGCTGCTAGCAGAGCTCATAGCAAAAGACAACTGCTCCGCCATCGTGACATTGACTAAAGCAGTATCATTACTAGGCGGCTGCAAGCTATCTTCCTGGATATATGTCTCTAGGAGGTCGAGGTATTTGATAGGTGATGAAGCACATCGGTTAATGCAGTTATCAACATACGACCAAACCTTTTCCATATGCTTTGTCTTGACATCAGCCAACGTAGTTTGAAGAGCATCGAACAAGGGAGACATGATAGATGCTTTTGTAACCAGCTGGTTCTCGACGGCAACCTCGCCAAGAACCTTCTTCAGCTGATGGAACGGAAGGTCTCGCTTCTTGTCGCAGAGCAGCCGTAGTAGGGCAGTATATGGCGACGAACCTGCCCCGTCGATAAGGTTGTCGATCTTTGAGAACCATCGCATACCGGGGGAGTAGCTCGCAATCGAAACAAGGTTCTCAAGCTCCATCACTCTCAGAGACTCATCCTCGTGCTGCTCGCTACCCTTATTAAGCGATTTGAGGACTTCGGTAAAGAAGGGTGAGACGTCGAAGTTTGCGGCAAGTGCCACTTGTGGGATGACTTCATAGTAGAGGCGTAACAAACGACTGGCCATTGTCTTGTGAAGTATGTTCTCAGCCGGGATACTCTTGTAAGATCGAACGATTTCCTTCATGTCAGGGATGCGCTGGCAAAAGGCATCAGTTAAGCGGCGGCCAGCCTCGGCCCAGACAGGATCTTTGCCCTTTGATATCTCCTCATGCATCTTCAAGGCCTCAGCCAGTTTTTCGACTGCCACAATAAGAATGCGAGTAGCAAAGAAGGATGTGAGGTTCGATTTGGATGAAAGGCATCGAATGAGGACCTTCTGATTGATAGGGAGGGGAACAACGTTATCGAGGAGGATAGATGTAGGAGGAGGAGCCTTGGCAGATCGTGAGCGATCTCCGAAGCGAGGGAGCAGAGGAATCTGCATGGTGTTGAAAAGGAAAGCGGCGTATCCAATCCAAGTCATGGTTAGCTTTGGTTCGAAGGTGAAGGATTTGTTGCTGAGGAAGTATTTGGCAGTAAGTTCTGGGGCAGCCGTGAAGATCTCAATCAGCAGTTCGCTATGCTTCAGACTAGACCAAGGACGTAGCTTCTGGGCAAATTCAGCAAGAACAAAGTTATACACAGGGATGTCCTCCTTGTACTTGTCTGTGAACAGCGCGCCTTGTGTACTGGCCTTTTGCGCTCCGCTTGGTATGGGGTCATCCTCGGATTCCTTGGGATAAAGACCGGTGGAAGGGTACAGTACGCCAGCGCTGGGAGTTGTACAGATATAGATGAGAAGTTGGTGGGCCTTGTAGCTCACCGTCGACTTCTCATCGACATCCTCACCATCGTTGGAGTATGTGTATAGAGCCAAGAAACGCATCAACGACTTGGTGTTGAAGCTTCGAAATTTGATTTCTCGGGGAATTTTGTCATCTTTCAGAACGTAAGCCTTCAAAGAATCTAAGATATCCGTAATGAGGTAAGGAGGATCGTTCCTGATGGTGTAAGTCAGATGCGAGAGCAGTTCCTTCTGGGAAAGCAGCTCCTTTCTGCCGTCAGAACCCAAAAACTTGAGAAGACCCAAGAAGAAGCGGACAGCATTGGTCCTGACAGAAGCCTTGTGGACTTCCTCCGGGGTGTCACCGATATGACCGATCTCGAGATTTCTTCCGAGAGAAGTCAATGTGAAGTTTCGAGCACGAAAAATGCGCTTGGCATAGGCACCTCCATCCAAACATGCCGCCTCTCGCAGAAGGCGCAAAGTGGGCGAGATGACAAAACCCTTGCTTTTCTCAGCCGAAAGATTCTTGGCTAATGACTTGAGTTGTCCCTCTTGCAAAAGGGTCTGGCAGATACCGAGGCCGTGGCGAACAAGCTGCAGCGAGCCGGAAAGGATCTGGAGCAACAAAGCTAGAACAACGGCAACGGACGACATGACACCATCGTTGTTGACCTGGACAGCAAAGGACCACATCTCCATGATATCGTTGAGAAAGACTGCATCTTCGGTTGTGTCTCTGGGCTTGACGGATTCAAGATACTGTTGCAAGATTTCGAGGTTTGCTCGTCGGTCGCCTTCTTCGTGGACTATCTGATCGAGGAGATTCTTGAAAGATTGAAGACCTAAAACCAATTTGTAAGCTTATGTTCTGTTCAAGATGGCGATCGCATCATAACTTACCATGTCTGGCGTTGCGCAAATCTTGGTCGAAAGAGAGGAGATTGCGCAATTGATCACTCGAAGTCACCTCTTCACTTGTGGGGGCCTCATGTGTGATCTTCTGGCGCTTGCGAAAAGCAGCAGCGCCATCTCCGCTGTTGAAGTCACGTTTGCCCATTTTGACGACCTGGTAGCTTGCCGCAACCTCTAACTCTTGTCCATGAATTTACTTGAGATTTTGGTATTCTGCCACTAGCGACCATAGTCCCCGCCTGCCTAATCTGAATTTCGAGAGCCGGATTTATGGGGCATCGGCAAATCTATTTATCCGCCAAGCCGTTGAAGCTTCCATGGCTGCATGCATCTATCCTCTGGCTCTTCTTACCTCTGGAGCCCACTTACAGACAAAAAGATGGGATGAAAAGATTGATACCGCACATATCTAAAGACCCCTGGTCTTTTTTTCTATGTTTAATTCTTGGTTCTTGCCTTTTGCCAGTATCTTACATCATTTTACACACCAAGAAGGAAGCGAAGCAGTTTGGCCCGCAACTCTTCGGCCTTGGAAGTCAGTCAACCTTGGCTGAAGGGTCGGTGTCGTCTTCAACTTGTTATCAGCAAAGTCGAGTCATCAAGGTCAACTGACTTGTTTCCTCTCCTCTCCACTCACTAAAAAATTAAAGAGGACACTCTGATCCCACATCGCGAATTTCCCATTGCGCCACACCCGTTGCATCCGTTGTTGCAAGGCTCAAGACTCCAATGCACAAGAAACAAGGAAACGGGGTGCTCCATCCTTTTAAACAGCCATTCCCGTCCCAAAGACTGAGACAGGATGCCCTCCAAGCTGAATGCTGCGCTTCCTGCGGGATAAATAGAAAAAAAAAAAACCTCAGCCAGAATGACTGAAAGATCGCCACTAGAACATCCACAATCTCCTAAAAAAAATCTATTTTGAAAGAGATCATGGCATGTGAATGGCAACTTGCCTCGATCATGAGCTTTTGAACCCTTCTGGTGAGGGCATGGTGGCATCCCTGCCAAAAAGTTAATTCCCAAGCATGCGGAGCCACCCATTCGCCGTTGGGACGTCGCTATTTTAAGAACCAAGGAAAGGCAAAGTCAGGGGCACCACCCTAACAGCCTGCTTGACAAGCAACCATCGTCTTACAATTAGCAGACTTGAGCGATTGAGTAGAGCAGAGCAGAGCAGATGGTGGCGACGGCCGTACACCGAAGCGTCGGAAAGCTGCACGGCGTAGCGTAACGTAGCTAATGAAACTGAGCTTACACTCGACAGACAAACTACCTCGTCCAAGCTCACTAACCATGTTTGCACTTTGCAGCAACAGGGAGCGGTCCGGCTGTCGATCAGGCTTGACATCGACCCAACTGCGTGGAATTAGCCCCTAATAGTGTTCGTCTGGCACACGCTCTTTAAAACCCCACATGAAGCCATCACACATGCCCGTGTTAGTCATTTTCGTGACTCTCACTGAGACAAATGCCGGGCTGTGCAATATTCTACGGCTGAGAGGCAGAAAAAGGCAACAAGAATACGACACAAGGTATCATGGCCGCTTACCATCAGATGCTACTACTGAGGCCAAGACGCTTTCAGACTTTCCGTTCGTCAGCGGCAAGCATTAAAATTTCGGGAGTATCATCATCTCGTCAATTGTCTCAAATTCTGACGGTAGGCGAATCGTATTGCCTCCGCTCACGCCAGAATACGGGTCATCACAGCGGCCCCTTTCTCGTCACTATTCTGGGTGGCATGAAACATTGTCACGGCTGTTTTGGGATGCAACGACCAGTTCGGCCAGCTAAGTTGCAACATGTTTTACCCAAAGGAGCAACGGGATTTGACGAAAGCTAAATTGACAGGCGTTCCCGATGTTCCCACGTTTCAAGAGGCCCTTGTTGTAATCTCATACAATAAGGGACGCGGCTGTCAGCCGCAGGGTTAAAGGTGAACAAACAAAGCGTGCAGCGTACCGATTTGATGGGGGAGAGATGATGAAGAGACTAGGTCCCGGGGTGCATCTACCAATCAGCCCACCAAGACCAGGGTGTTGCCCAAACCGGCGGTGCAACCCCAAATAAGATGTACGAATGCGACGTCAGATGTCGATTCAAGGAACACAAAGGAAGATGAGAAGGGCAAGATTGGCACTAGAAGCCTACAAGCGAAGCAGGCCTTTACGATCTGCTGCTGGGAGTTTGTTCATGGGCACGATCTAAAGCTATGACTTTTTTTTTTCTCTCTCTCTTTGCAATGGATTTGCAATGGTCGGATTGTGCTCTTCACTACAAGCTACGTGATACTGGCAACGTCTTTTTTGTCGATGCACTCAACACAAGTGATATCAATCTCATACCAATGGCTTTGCCAAGAAGAAAGTTCACACCAGTTTGACAAGAGAAAGTGAGAAATGTGCAGCGTGACGACACACAGCCTCGGACACAGGCAAAGGCCTCAAGGCTCAAACCCCCGTCATCTCTTGCAAGCGTCCAATGCGGAGGCAGCACGAGACCTCGTCTGGGGTCTTTTGTGGCAAGCAGAGAGTGGACCGAATGCACGACATCGAGTCGTAGGAGAGGAAACTAGACACCATCTCGGCCGCTACGTGTGGCCCAGTCAGTGAATGCCTGTGGTGTTTTGATAGAGTTGGTGTGGAGCGCTAACATGGTCAAGTCTCTCTTCTAAGCGCCGACTGGTCCGGCGTATCAACAGACCCCGGTCCATCACCTGCGCCGTGGGTTCGTCTTGGGCAAACGTCAACCACTCGATAGGTCGTCTTGCATCTGCTTGGGCTGCCGCCCATTTTTATTGTTATTTAATTTTTTTTTTTACTTTTTCTCTCTACAACGAGATCGTAGTCTGATGGGGCTCTGAAACTTCCCAGATCCCATTACAGGGTCATGGTTTCCAATGCTGCCGTTTGTTGCCTCTATGGGTGTGGCTTCAACGTCGCGGCCCAGCCGTCGCCCACGAGATGGGCTGGGTTAGACTGCAAGTTGCTTGCCGCTGCTTGCTTCTCTTGATTCTTTTATCTGCCGGGTCCCTGGTCCCTTTCATGCAGCTTTCCCGTCCTGCTTCTACCTTCGTCCTATCCCTTTGATCCTCGTTCGTGCAGGTGTTGGCTTACATATACGAAGGCGTGTGCCGTACATACATACACACTCGAGATCTCACCTTACCTTATCTATTATATGCGTTGAACCCTTCTTTTTTCAGCCCGACTCCGACTTTTCTTTTTGTTTTCATTGAGCAACGAATCGTCTGTCTTTTTACTTGTTCCGCCTTTTCTTCTCTCGTGCGTTCGATACGCATTCTCGGTATGACGTGAGAGCTTCGCTCGCAGCATGACACACGCCGGTAACCACGGTGCCCATGGCTCTGGCCCTCAAACATCTCCTTGGCCATCGTGGCTTCCTCTCTGCTGCGCACCGTTGGTCTCCTCAGAGGACAGGAGGCCGCGTCGTAGTAAGTCTCTGTCTACTTCTACTTCTGACTCTGCCCACGCTGGCTTTGCCTGGGCCTCGGATTCGTCTTCAACTTTGAACATTTCGTGGCCAGTGGGTAGGTTGAGCGACAAGCAGTTGCTGATAGGCCAAGTCGATGAGAAACAAGCATATCCAGTAATATACGATCAACCAGTTCACCATCCTAAACCCGTGGCCATGCCCAAGCATCACAACATGTCGGAGTATTCGACAAGAGACAGTGTCTCATCCAAGAGAAGGAGATTTTGGTCATTTTCTTCAACCAACTCGCGCCGACCTCTTATCTCGGCACCTTCAGACTTTCGCCATATAGCGACATCGACCGACCCATTCTTTGACTACCCTGAGCCTACACCATCACGGGCATCGAATCTTCGGCCGGCTAAACAGCTACCTCATCGCTCTTACCGACCGCTTGAGTTGAGTATTTACCAGCCTGACAATCGTGTATCTCCCATTCTACCTCACTTTGAACCGAGACCTGCCAATCCGTCTCCTTCATCGGACTTTTCTGAAGAATTTGTGTCGGACCTTTCAGATTCTCCATCAGAAAAGGTACAACCTTCATTAGAGCATCAGAAGAGTTTCTCAGACTCTCCTATGTCTTTTCACTTTCCACGCAAAAACATGACGAGCAGTGCTCCCGGCTCTTCCTTTGGAGACGACGAGATCCCCCCTCTAATCCCTCCCAAATCGCGAGGTCGATCTCGGGCTCATAGCTCACCGGACGTGGAAAAGGTCAAGGAACGGGTTGCGAGTGCCATGCTCGAGGTCGAGAAACTCCAGAAACAAATTGAAGAGGTCATTGAGAGGCAGAGTCTCTATGTCCCAAGTCGGCCAGCAACCCCCCACTCTGTGGTTAGAAAGATGCCGAGTATGAGTTCTAGTCCTGGTGACGAATCTCATCTACTGACTCGCTCAGATTTGGAGCCTATGCCTTCAATTCCTGCTCTGCCACCAGCAGCCCCGTCTTTTGCTCAGCGACTTAACTCTGATATCATTGAGAGACCTCACACAGCACCCATCAGATCACCTCGTACACCTATGAGGACACCCATTACCCCCCCTCGTCGGGCCCGGACTCCTGGTGAGCCGCGGACCCCATCTTCCAGCACTCCTCCTCCTCGTCCCAGACGAGATGACCTTGCCCCGCCACCACCTTTACCTCTAGTGCTTCGACCTCCCCTGAGGAAGAAGAAGTCCTTTTCTAGTGTATCGACCTGGCTCTTCCCCGGATCGCAGCACAGCCGCAACATGAGTTTTGATTCTGTCACCAACGCTCCCCGCCCTATCAAGGGCAACCAAGGCTTCTATCAGGTCTCGCTGGGCGGGACATCACTTCGGAGGCGGAGCACGGACTCTGCCGACACTGTTAGTACTTGGGAGTCGGACGAGGAAAACCGCACAGTTCCAACGACGTGCTCAGTTGGTAGCACAGCAGCCGTGTCACCAGACGAGGGGCCTCTGATTTCGCGGTTCGCCACATCTACGTTTGGTCGCAATGATATCCGACCACAGAGGAGGAGCGTCGGTGTCGCAATGTGAAGGAATGATTGGAGTACATTGTTTGGCTTATACCCCGCGTTTTTACTGCAACGTTTTTGATGATTTTATTTACAGTCGATGATACCATTCTACCATATACGATAGCTATCACCTAGCTAGACTACGTGGTACCTCTTTGGATATTTGTTATTGCGGTAATGGTAATGAATTGGGGGGACCGGGTTCGGATAATAGAACGGAAATCTGGGCGGCAGGTTTGCTCTAAAATTCATGTCATGTTACACGATAGACACTTTGCAATAGGCGAGTTTGTGCACAACGGTGTTGGTGGAGGACATTGCACTAGATAGTCACAATATATACTGCCTAGAGCGGTTTCTCACAACTAACGATGTCTCTTCGTAACTTTCCTGTATCGAACTTTCGTTAGTATTTGAAGATTTGTACTGAAGGTTTAGGGTACGTGAGCGAATAATCTTAATTGACAAATGCTCTCATCAATATTATCCTCTCTATACTATCTGAAGCCTACGAAATCATCGGGAACTCAAAGTTTAAGTACTTGTATCTATATTCCAAAAGGCTCGAATTGATCACGATCGTAATTGCGATTTTGGAGTAAAACAGCATGTGGCTAGTTGGTATCTCACTGGCCAGCCTCATGACCATGCACGTGGCCCGCCTCAGGTGTCCTTGTCTCGAAACCTCGAACTACATCAGGGATGTTCATTCAGATTCAATCGATGCCATCAAACCGCAAAAACCTCGTGGAAAGAGGCATCGAGCACTCACTAGTTGCTTGATTATCAGCGATAAGCTTGCTTTGCCGCTTTGTCATCAACACATTCATTGGAGCTAGATTGACTAGCTGCTGGTTATATTTCAAGAACCCACCTGCAAACATCCCTGTCGCTACAACGGACTCATTCAATATGGTAGGAATCTCGCACGACGATGCGCCTTCAACGGCCGGACGATCAAGTATCTCTGACGCCGATACTGAGAGGGGACGATTACTTTCGGGCGATGATGATGAGACCAACGCTGTCGAGGGCTGTGATGATGCTGAGCGGCTTGAGAGCTGGCATCTGCAGCATAAGCGACGTGAGACCAGGCGCTGGAGCTATCTTGTTATGGTAATCAGCACGATCGCGTTGATCACAGTTCTTGCTGTTTGGGTTCACAACTAGTAAGTATCCCGCCAAATAATTTATCGCTCTTTTTGAGCTAATATTTCCAAAGCACTTTAACTTCTGGATGCGAGTATGATGGAAGTTGTAACGACATCTCCAAACTCTGGGGCCAGTACTCTTCATTCTTTTCTGTCCCATCAGAGATCGATTCATCAACACCTGATGCTTGCGATGTCACCGTTGCCATCGTCCTGTCTCGTCATGGAGCACGATATCCAACGACCACCAAGTCTGAAGCTTACGACGCCACCATCACGCGTCTTCAAAAGTCCGTGACCAAGTATGGCAGTGGCTATGAATGGCTCAAGGAATATGAGTACAATCTCGGGTCTGAAGATTTGACCGACTTTGGCCAGGATCAGATGATTCATTCCGGAAAGGCATTCTACGAGCGATACATTGGACTCGCTGAGAACTCGGACCCTTTTATCAGGGCATCAGGATCGGACAGAGTCGTGGTTTCATCCTACAACTTCACGCAAGGCTTTTATGCTTCTCGAGGTGAATCTGGAAATGACTATACTGACAACGTTCTGATAATTCCTGAAGAGTCTGGCATCAACAACACCATGTCGCATGGATTATGCACTTCGTTTGAGAAGGATGACGATCTTGGCGATAACGACGCACAAACCGCTTGGGGAAACAAGTTTCTGCCTCCCATTCGAGACAGACTCAACAGAGATTTGAAAAAGGCCAAGTTGTCACTGAAGGAAACCATTTATCTAATGGATCTATGCCCTTTCAACACCGTCAACACCCCTGACGGCGCAGTACAGTCTAGATTTTGCGATCTCTTTTCTACAGAAGATTGGCGAAGCTACAACTACTGGCAGACTCTGGGCAAGTACTACAAGTACGGTAATGGTAATGACATGGGACCAACACAAGGTGTGGGATATGTCAATGAACTCATTTCTCGCCTGACACGAAAGCCCGTCCAGGACGAGACAACTACCAACAGCACGTTGGATTTCAACCCAGAGACGTTCCCCCTAGACAGGGCTTTGTATGCAGATTTTAGCCATGACAACAGCATGGTCTCCATCTTTTCGGCTATGGGTCTGTACAACTACACAGGTAAGCTGCCGAAACACCACATTGTGCCAGCCCTCCAGGCGCATGGCTACTCATCTGCGTGGGTGGTTCCTTTTGCGGCGCGTATGTACGTCGAGAAGCTCGAGTGCGGCGCCACCCAGGAGCAGAAAGGTGAGGAGTATGTGAGGGTGTTGGTCAATGACCGAGTGATGGAGCTCGACACATGTGGAGGAGATGAGTACGGGCGTTGCACGTTGGAAGACTTTGTGGAGAGTCTGTCGTTTGCTAGAGGAGGAGGACACTGGGATCGATGCGATGTATGAGTTTTAATGTTAGGCTTAAAGTAGAGAGCGGTTAATTGCACTTTATTGTTATTTGAGAGGCTAGTTATTGCCCGCTGCAATGGACTGAAATAGAACTGAGACACAAGGGTTGTAGATTGGGTTTGAAGAGGAATACGAGGTTTTCGGGGCTAGTAACATGCTGGAGCCCAGTAGCGAGAGCGATTTAGAGATACCGTCGTCGTCGCTTTTTTCAAGGGAAAAGACTGCCTGTATTACTGCTATGTATATCGAAGTGATTCATAAGCTCACCGATCTGGAGGGTTAGAGTTTGTTTATTAGGTTTGACTTGGGTCCAGGGATCAAGGAACTTATCACCAAATAGTGGTTCATCAATGCCAAATGCAGCACATACCATCAGCGCCAAGCTCACTGTAAGCAGTCCCTGTACGTTAGGCCCTGGGCCGCCCGTGCAGCCGTCCACTGCAGTGGGCTGCCGAAGCTTCCCGTCCGACACGGACCTCAGGGTACCAGAAGGAATGACCGCTCGGCACATGGATGACAAAACTATCAGGTCAGTTTATGCAATTTAGAGCATGAACTTAGCTCATCTATTTTTGTACACCGAAGCTCAAAGGTCATTTTTTCTGCCACTCACTAAACGGGCCATTTATTTTGCTTGGGTTTGCTTATTCTTCGTAATTGACGAGTGAGATCGGATCTCCCAGCAATCTGGAAAGCACCCGACCTTGGAGCACAGCCACCTCACACACAGACAAGCCCAGTCAAACAAAGGGCCTCGAATCTTACATACCAGTCTACCTACCTACCCAAAACCTTCATCTTTCAAACTTTTCCTTTCCACGGCGATTGTTCCGTCGACATCCAGATACGTCTATCCACTGAAGCAATCATCTCGATTTGCGTCATCAGAACTCGTACATTTGTCCATCGTCATCACGCGATTGAATCGCATCGCAGAACGAACTGCCTGGGACACACTAAAGCGGGATAACAGAAGATGGTGTCGACGGCTGGAGGTATCGTGATTGCCATTATCGTCTTGCTCTTCGCAGGCGCCGCAGGATGGTTTATCTTTACACAACTGCGCGCTCGCAGACTCGGGGTACGCTGATTGCCCTTGCTACTCTACTTTTGAGCAATCAGAACTGACTCTCTATCTACAGCTTCCGCCCCCAAGCTTCACATCATATTTACCATGGCATAAAGAAGACGACGGCTACGGACCCCCGCAACCTGCACCAGGAGGTGTCGTCGGCTGGTTTAACGATCAGTTCCGAAAGCTGAAGAACCGCAACAACCGATCCGCCGCAGGCGCTTACGAGCAGTCCGGTGCATCCCGCGGCCGCCGCGGCTTCGGTCCTCTCGATCCGGACGAGGCGTGGGACTCGCGCGTCGGAAACGAAGCCGACCAGTACGGATACTATGAGGAGCAAGTTGGCGGCCGTGGTCAAGATACTGCATACGGCGGAGGCGGCTACAACATGAACCTCGCAGCAACACCGGGACTGTCGGGCGGACGAGGATTTGGCGATGAAGAAGAGGATCGGGGTCGCAGGGCAAGCAGGAGTCCTGCCTCAGGACCTGGTGGACGAAACCCATTCGATGATGATGCTGCTGCCACGAGTTTGCGCGGCGTGAGCCCTCGACCTATCGACACAGGATACGGAAAGCCCAAGAACAGAAGTGGCAGCGCCGAAAGCAGCCCGACAGAGCGACGGTCT
Source organism: Fusarium nodosum (assembly GCA_014898975.1). Classification (NCBI taxonomy): domain Eukaryota; kingdom Fungi; phylum Ascomycota; class Sordariomycetes; order Hypocreales; family Nectriaceae; genus Fusarium; species Fusarium nodosum. The sequence goes on along the minus strand of JAAVUE010000097.1, from coordinate 164,802 downwards.
GTGTTCAGAGAGAATATGTGAGAGTAACCGTGGATAAGCTATTGCGATATCTAGGATGAGACGAAACAAAAAGCTACGAGGGTCACGGATCGTTTACGGTTTTGCTTTTTTATTTGTCGGTCTGGGAGACCTTTCGAAATGGGTGTGGTCTGAGTATTTATTGGGTGGGAGCTCTGATATCATGACTTTTTTTCGTGCGTTGTCTTTTCAAATTGGCATTTCATGTAACGCTTGAGTAGCTTATGGATAGGAGGCGGGTTAACATTTAAATCAATGGCGTTGCGATCTTGACACGTTAACTAAACCATGGACGAACGTCGTCGTACCCAATTACAGAAGAGTAGGAGGATAACGAACAGGCTTTTTCTTGGTTGATTGATTCGGTAGGACATGTTGATATCCGTCTCTTCAAGTAGAGGCTCCGGCTGGGGTCTTGTCTGACCGGCTCCGGCCTTCGGCCCCTCCTGGCAGACGTCAGGGTGACCTGGCGGAGCTTCGCTCGACGCTTATCCTTCTTGGGATAGAGGCTCTTGTATGTATAGCAAGTGACGCCCGCAGAAGCCCAGTCAGTTAGACTCGGTAGATAACATGATATAGATGTGTAAGAATGTAAGAATGGTGATGGGATTCAATAGTTCGCTTGAACTACTTCCTCTCCTGTCCAAGGGGCTGAGTAAATTTCTAGACAAGTTGAAGGACTCAGTTTCTCTGATCCCGGTTAGAGGACCAGTTATTATCATCGTCCTTGTTGTCCTAGTTTCTAGCGTCTCTTGTTGTCCTATACCGTAGTTTTTTGCGTCTCTTGTTGCTGTGGTTTTACTCCTGATGAAGAAATTCAGGTGTGAGCTCGTGGGGTTATCTACAATTTATATTGCTAATCATGTGGCTTTTCTGTACAGCATACTGTGTGTACAGCTCAACAGATGCATCTTCTATCATAGCCCTAATCATAGAGTTCAGTCGTTGCTGTATTGATAGCTAGGCAGCTACTATATGAGTCACATACATGTTCTTGTTGGGAAAGTTAGTCATTAAGATAAACTATAGTTTTGATGTATTGAGTTTTTGATCCGTATGGATCCTTCATTTAAGAAAATTGATAGAATTGAGAAGGCTTGGGGCTTCAGTTTAAAGCTAAGAATAAATAAAATGTACATTATACTTGCTGGTTCGCCGGGAACTACCTAAGAATGTAATGTAGCCAATGAGTAACCCACATAGCAATCACTCAACTGTACGCATAGCAGCAGCCATTTCTTCTTCCTTCAACCTCAACCAATTCGGAAAGCCTACTGGTCCGTCAGTCGGTCCGTGAGATAAGACTCAAGCGAAGTCAGTCAATGATCCCAGTCCCTGCCCTTTGCTCTACACACGATAGTGTTGGAGGCATTGGCCCATGATGCCTCAAAGCGTATTCATCATTGTGTTTTTTTCTATGTGCAACCTTGATCTATCTCCAGGGAGATATGCCAACAAGACCCAAAATCAATACACACTCAAGGTTGTAAAGCCAGAGGTTGACTGGCTTTGACACCACAGCATGTGCTGAATTGACTCAGTTCACGTGATATTTCTTAAGAGCCCACCTCAGGTGCCTTTCCTGAGCCATCTGTGCTAACAACACTTTCACCTAGTTTCTGAAAGCAAATACTGTTTCTAGGTTCAAGCGGCACGGCAGTCTTTTTTTGTCTTTTTCTTTTTCAAATTGCATGGAACCGATCTCTCACAATGAGCTTCGAGTTGGCGAGGTACGTGTATGTCTCCCAGACACCGTTGCTTCCCGGAATGGTCCAGTGGTCACAGCCTTTCCAGCCGTAGTCCCAAAGACATTGTTCGATTTAGAGAGAAGCTCTCTAGAAGCTTTTTTAAATAGAGGTTGTCTTCCCATAAAAACGTGATACTTAGAAATACGTAACACTATAAAGATCTATGGAATTGTTTTGGTAAATTTCCGACTATAGATTGTCTTCGTATATACATAATGTGTGAGGGTAAGTATACGATGTTTTTAGTCCCTTCTAACAACTTGGCCAAGGATGAGTTCAGCATAAGTATGACAAATTTGCTGTATGATGATATTCAACATTGCTTTGTATCCTTTCATATGGGCTTTTCTTGGTATCAGGATCAGGAATCGCATGCCACTCCGCCGCTGAGCTACCCCACCAACATGACATGGGGGGCCCCTCTACTGGATTCCAGAAAAGTTGGCCTCCAAGATTTAGGATACAAAAATAAACAGCCTAAAAGGTCTGACCTAAGTAGCATAAACTGACCTACTTATTTCGTCTCTTATGCTCCTAGCGGCCAATTTCCCTGACACCCTGATGCCCCTCCATAAAGCTGCTCCGCCCAGTCTCATCATAACACTATTGAACTGAATTGTACATCTTAACCACGGTAACCAAACAATGGCGGATCTCGACCTTCAAGCTGTTCACGATGAGCTCGTCTCAGTGGCCTACGAGGCCGGAGCCATGATATTGGCAGCTAACCCCGCTGAGCTCGACACCGATACTAAGCTCAACTGTATGTCCTTCCTGTCCTTGACAATACAGCTGGTCTGACGCTTCTATGTAGCCGTCGACATCGTCACCGAAGCAGACAAGGGCGTTGAAAAGATGGTCTCGACCCGTCTATCATCATCCTTCCCCAACGTCTCTTTCATGGGCGAGGAAACATACAAACCTGGCATGAAGCTCGGCCCCGAACCAACCTTTGTCGTAGATCCCATTGATGGTACCACCAACTTCGTCCATTCGTTCCCCAGCGCATGTGTCTCTCTCGGCCTAGCTATCGATCGCAAGCCCGTCGTTGGTGTTATCTACAACCCCTGGCTCGATACTCTCTACACCGCTATCAAGGGTCGTGGCGCTTTCCTCACACACGGTCGCGGAAAAGAGCCTAAGCGTCTTCCTCTTGCACGCTCACCTCGGCCCATCGAGGGACTGGGAAGCTCACTTGTCGCTATCGAGTGGGGTGCGCAGCGCGACGGACCAAACTTTGACGTCAAGGTTGAGGCTTTCAGAAAACTCACAGCCAGTCGCGAGACAGGTGGTTCGATGGTGCACTCCCTGCGATCGATGGGCTCTGCCGCGCTGAACATTGCTGCTGTCGCGGCCGGCCAGATGGATCTGTACTGGGAGGGTGGATGCTGGGCGTGGGACGTCTGTGCTGGATGGGCAATTCTCAACGAAGCTGGTGGTCGCATGGTGCACGGAAACCCAGGTAACTGGGATCCTGAGATTGAGTCCCGTGTGTACCTTGCTGTGCGAGGCGCTCCAAGTGGCCAGAAGGAGCTTGTTGAAGAGTTCTGGAGAGTCCTCGGAGACAACAAGCTAGATTACTCTATTTAGAGTGTAAGAGCTATGCAACGGAAAAAAATGAAGGTGTTAAAAGAACGGATTCCAAAGAAAATGGATGTAATGCTAGAAAAAGTCACTTGCAAATAGCTTATACTATGATGATTTTTGTCAATTTCCACTAGCCATATGTAGAGCTGTGATAGACAAGAAGAAACACCCCATTGCTCCGTAAAAAGTCCCATGATACAGTTGTAGTAAACGAGCATTGTGTCCTTTTCTTAATGATGAATTTCCCAGTTTCCGGGACTTCCCCTTTTTTTGTTTAAATGCGTGGTATCAGCCAACATGAATTTGTTGTTTTGTATCCCTTTCTCTTCCTTGATTCAGTTGTATGGTTCTGTTTTGACCTTGGCCCAGTCGGTATCGGCATCAGATTCGGACTTGACTTCAGGTTCAGTCTTGACTTTAAATTCAGTCTTGATTTCGAGCTCATTCTTGATTTCAGGTTCTGTCTTGACCTGGGAGACAAGGTCACCAACAGGTGTGTCCTCTCGGTCGTCGACCGACTCCTCGGATTCAGTCTTGACCTTGACCTACTCGGTCTTGACATCAACCTTCTTGGCGGCGGGCTCGCCGGCGGGAGCCTCTTCATCGCGGTTTCGCTTCTTGTTATCGCTAGACTCGTCGGCGGTGGATTGGATGCGAGGCATGGTGCTGTTCATGTTAGCGGATGAGCTTGTTAATTAGGGTTCAGCGAGGAGACCTACTCGTTGCTGCTGTGCTTGGCCTCGTCCTTGGCCTGATCCCGGTCACGGCCACCATCGCGTCCACCACGGCCACGACCGCGACCTCGACCTCCACGGCCACCACGACCTCCTCGTCGGTCCTTGAAGCCGTTCTTCTGGTCGTTGTCGCGGCGCTGCTTCCAGTTATCCTGGTCGCGGCTACCGGAGTCGTTGCCGCCACGCCCGCGGCCGCGTCCACCCTTGCCGGATTCCCTACCCTCATAAAACTTCTTGGGCTGGGTGTGGTTGGGCTCGATCTTTCCTTGCTTAATAAGCTCGTTCTTCTCGTCACAGTAAGCACGCTTGCTCATGATCTTGAGGTCATGGTCCTGCCACTTGGGGGCGGGCTCTGTCTTGAGGAACTTGTTGGCCTCTCCCTCATCGGCGAATGTAACAAAGACGGAGCCCTTGAAGAGACCCTCGTTTGTGCGTCGAAGCTTGATACCCTTGACCTCACCAAACTGGGCAAAGAAGCTCTCAAGATCAAATTGAGTGTTGGGGGTCTCGTCGCCAAAGCCCTTGACGTAAACGGTAGCAGCCTCGACCTTGGACTTGGAGGTGTTCAGAGGCTGGTAGGGGGTCTTGCGCTTGAGCTCCTCCTCACCCTCCTCACCGGAGAGGTCGAGGAACTTGCTGTCCTTGAGAGCAGCAATGACGGCGCTGTAGGGCTGGAAGGTTCGCATGCGCTTGAAGGAGTGGATAGTCTTGACCTTCATGGGCTTGTTCTCGGTTCCACCGCATGACTCCCACATGAACTTGTCTTGAGGGAAGTTCCAGTCACCAAAGTAGAACTCGACCTACAGTAGTCAGTACGCGCACAGTGGAAGGGGCGTTAAAAAGCTGTACATACCTGCTTACGGATAGCCTCAGGGTCATCAGTAACCTCACGGACAGAAGGGTCGAATTTGCGGTTGTTGCGGGGGTTCTCGTCGTGCTTGGCGGTGGTCTTGAGAATCTCCTTCTTCTCTTCAGACTTCTCTTGTGAAGTTTGTGTGGTCTCCTCAGGCTTCTCTTCGGTGGGCTGGGTGGTAGGGGCAGCCTCGGCCTCAGGCTGGAGGGCCTCGACAGGCTTGGGGGCTTCAGCTTCGCTCATTATGTATTTTTATCGAGGAATAATGATTGAATGTGGTATGCGATCGCGATAGTGTAATCGATACAAGCTGAAAAATGGAGCGTTGTGGTATGTAAAGGAAAGAAACTAGAAGCTAGGTGAGAAGGAGTCGCGAAAAAAGGTAGGTACCATAAAAAGATGGTGGCGGGGTACGGCAAAAAAGAGTCATCGGCGTACCTATACTCAAAATCGAGTTTGTAGCTGCCTAATAGAAACTTACTTCAGTATTGAATTGTTAAATTGAGATTCCAGAAGAATTGATTGTGCAAGAAAAAGTGTTTGTTGCACAAAGGCAAAAATGCGATTGATTAATTCTGCCGGCGCGAGAGAAAAAATACTTGAAAAAACCCATCCAGAGGCCCATCGTTAGTTTTGCGATTTCACCGCCCGCCGCTTTTGGCTACTCGACGCGCTCTGTCCGTACGTTTGTAGGAGAGACTACAGAGCCGGTAGGTACGAGTCCTCCTCCCCCACCGAAGCCGACCCCACTTGCCAACCGTTCCCTTATCACTTTAAGAGCTTTGACTGTTTGTCCATCTGTTTGTGTTTCTTTTTGAAGAAAGATACGGATACAAAGAGCTTATTATTTAATGTATCACTAAGTGTTAAAAAAGTCGCTCTATAATTGTTTACTCTTGTCATGGAAAGAACATTTATACTGGGTTTCCTTAATGTTACTTATTATACATTTATGCAATCGCCGTCATGAGTAAAAGCAAGAATTAATACAGTTGTTCTGTAAAGTTAATTGAAATAAAGTACCTAGTTAAAACCAGGTTGATTAAACAAAATTAAAAACTCTAGTTATTATGGAATTATCAATTGCAGTGGATTTAACAATGCAGTCGTCATTAAAGATGTCTCGTGATATAAGCGCTATCGATAGATCTCCACGAAGGATCTAAGATCTGTTTCCTTTGCCAAGATGAATGTCGAGTTTCGAGTCTTCCCACCACCTCAAAACTTGGCAGCAAAGCAGATTGAGTTCCCGCGAAGTGAAAGCGCTCAAGTTGACCGTCAGCCGTGATTTGATTGGGTCTTGAGATGGTTGCTTGGCCTGGAGCCGAGCTTTTTAACCATCCAACTTTCGAGCGGACCTGAAGATCCGTGGCACATGTAAAAATTGGCAGATACTGCCCGAAATAAGCATCTCTACCACATTTTGTTACAGGCATCGGGAATTTTCGTCTTTTTTGCCTGTGACTGACCCATGCAATGACAAACATGGTACCACCTTGCCTGCCTAGTAGGTATGCGGGAGTGTCCGACGTGATTATCATCTCAGACATTAATAGAGCGATACTTTGAATAATCTCACACTTGCCATAAATTCTCAAGTACCTCTCTAGTGTCGCCTTTCTAACCCCACCTCCCACTTTTGCAGGGAGCAACTTGGGAATGACATCAGCCATCCTGAGCTATTCTCAACAAGTTGCGCAACGCCGTGTCATATAAACCTCGAGTGTCCGACGCAACCCGCAATATCACAATACCTGTGCTCTAATCCTCAAAACTACCATGTCAATCTAATTCTTCACTCTCTTTCAAAAACCATCAACTTCTATATAATTCTTTCATGACCATGTACTAAGTTCGGCCGATCAGCCACAGAAAGCATGTGCGCATAAGAAAATCTCAAACAAAAACCAACTGCAATCGAAAACCATGAGACATTACCGGGGCTCCCTCAGGAGCCTCCATAAAATCTCCTCTCGATTCAATCATCACACTCGACTCCCACGACGGCGATTGACACCTCGCCAACACCGTCAATTTTGGACTTCGCATCCCAAAGGCGATGCCAAGCAAGAAGAACAACAACGGTCGACGTTGCCAGTAGCAGTAATCACCGGCGGGCTTTTCATCTGGTGGCTTTACCCTTCTGACGACTTTGCACAGCTCTCCGGCAAACAAGCAAGATTACGAAGCGACCAGGACTCAAAACAAGACAAGATCCCAGACAAGAGTCAAAATTCCGAACCAGACGCGGACCAGTCGGCTTGGATCAACTTTACTCGCCGTTTTGAGGCGTTCTCCGCACTAAACAGCGTTGAGTTCTCCTCGTTTCCCGACAAGATCGTCAATTCTCTACTCCCAGAATGGTCCAGACTTATACCCGGATATGTTCGCAAGCTACAACGCGAGTTGTCCATGTCGCCAGGCTCCTTGGCCGACGAAATCTGGCGAGACGCCCATGATCCATCGATAAACCCCGAAATTCAGTACTCCGCCACAGTCCGAGTATCACCAGACATTTGTGACGAAGAGAAGGAGTATTTGTCCAGGCGGAAACGGGTTGCTAGAGTTGGCCTGGCCAAATATCTTGGTCTCAAAGAGGATGAGGTTCACCCGGACGACGTCCCTACAATCGCCATGTGTGGCTCAGGAGGAGGTCTGAGAGCGCTCATTGCGGGATCAGGCTCAATCCTTGCAACAGAAGAAGATGGCCTATTTGACTGTGTGACATATACATCGGGTGTCAGTGGCTCATGTTGGCTTCAAGCTTTGAACTTGACCTCGTTCAACCAAGGGAGCCTCAAAAAACTCATCGAACATCTAAAAGCCAGGTCGTCCACTCATATTGCGTACCCACCAGAGGCATTTCAGGCGCTTGCCTCTATGCCTACCAACAAATACCTGCTGAGTGGTATGGTTGAAAAGCTCAAGGGTGACCCGAAGGCCGATTTTGGCTTGGTTGATGTCTACGGCGTGCTGTTAGCAGCAAGATACCTGGTCCCTAAAGGAGATCTAGGCGTTAACGACCGCGATTTTAAGCTTTCAAACCAACGGCAGTATGTTCAATATGGACAGCTCCCGCTACCCATCTACACTGCCGTGAGGCACGAAATCCCCAACCTGCCTGAAGCTTCTAAACAGGGACCTATAGAAGCTGAAATCGCCAAGGAGAAGGCCAAGAAAGAGGCTTGGTTTCAATGGTATGAGATCACTCCTTATGAATTCTTTTGTGAAGAGTTCGGCGCCGGTATTCCTACCTGGGCCCTGGGTCGAAGATTCAAGTCAGGCCGCGATATCGCCCCTGAGCACGGCTTCCATCTTCCCGAGATCCGATTACCGCTACTTATGGGCATTTTCGGTAGTGCATTCTGTGCTACGCTCAGCCACTACTACCGAGAGGTCAAACCACTTGTCCAGGGATTGACTGGTTTTGGTACTATTGATGACCTTATCTCGACACGAGACGATGATCTGATCAAGGTACATCCGATCGACCCCGCCAAGATACCCAACTTTGCCTATGGTATGCACGGAAAGCTCCCGAAGACAACCCCTGAAAGCATTTATGATAATGAGTACATCCAACTCATGGATGCTGGAATGTCCAACAACTTGCCCATTTATCCTCTTCTCCGACCCGGTAGAGACGTTGATGTTCTTGTTGCATTTGATGCTTCTGCAGATATCAAAACTGATAACTGGCTTTCAGTGGCAGACGGATACGCTCGCCAACGTAACATTAAAGGCTGGCCAGTTGGTATCGGCTGGCCCAAGCCAGGGGAAGCCACATCTCAAGTCGTTGAAGAGCTCGATGAAGCCCAGGCCAAATCTTCACGTGAGGCGGAGAACAAACTCCGAGAAGCCAAGGAAGAACAAAAGGAACTGCGCCAAGAAGCTCATGAAGAAGGCAAACAAGTTATGGCCGAGAACGACAAAACAAAATTCGAACATGGCGACCAAGAGTCCGGCGATTTGGGATACTGCACTGTCTGGGTCGGAACAAACCAAGAGCGCAGTGCTAAACCACCTCCTCCCTCAAAAGCATTATCTGGAGATAATTCGTGGCAACTGATGCAGCCAGAGGCCGGCATTGCCGTCGTTTATTTGCCCTTCATCTCGAATGACAAGGTACCTGGCATCTCCCCCGGCACTACGGACTACCTCAGCACTTGGAATTTCATCTATACCCCTGAGCAGATCGACAATGTGGTTGAGCTGGCTCGAGCGAACTACAACGAAGGAAAGCAGCAAATCCGAGATACCATTCGTGGAGTATACGAACGCAAGAAGAAGCTTCGTGAAGAAGCTGAGAAGGCACAACGAGAAAATCGCTATAGATCTCTTGTGAGGAGAGGAGAGGGTGTCCGTCTAGGCGAGGGCGACCATTTCAGTTGAACTCGCAAAAATTATTGGAGGAAGAATTGTTTTTGATTCACAAAGCCATGTATCTAGTATACCCATTTGGGCGTCAGGGACGCCGTGTAATGCAAAAAGAAAAAAAAAGAAAGAAAAAATTGATTCTGACTCGCCATTGTCGAGGAGTTTTGTCATTGTTCTACATTGTATCGTACATTGACATTTCCCAACCCGATTCTCTAGGGTCCTATGCTCCCATGTAATTTTTATACACTGCCCAACCTGGGCGAAGAATTCATTATTCACATACAGGGTCGACGCCTTACACCGTCCCTCCGAGTACATATATATCCAACACGATGACGCCTCTTTTTAGATAATCTCACCAATATCAATATGAGGGGCCTTCCAGGGCTTAGCACCTGGCTCGTGCATATCACTTGGTACCCGGACCTTGTTGCCAGGGCTGTAGAGGTACCACGCCTTAAGAGCATTCATCGAAGCCTTCCATCTGGCAAGATCCAGACTAGCACCGGCACCTTCACCAAGCTTCTCGGAGTTACTGTAGATGCCAACGATGAACACGGGGGTTCGTGAGTGGCGACCTGTCTCACTCTCTAGGCGGGCAATGGGAGCCCCGAAGCCTTCGCGGGCACAAAGTAGGGCAAGCTCTCGTGTAGGCAGCTTGAACTCGAACATGGAGGAAACGTCGACCTGTCGGGAGAGGACATGGGACTTGACAAAGTCTCGGGCGGCGTCTTGACCGGCGTGGGTGTAAATGGAACCGACAACGGCCTGAACGAATGAAGAATGCGCCTCATGCTGGTAGTACTTGTATGCATCCTCACCAGTCTTGGGCTCCTGGATGGTATCGCCGAAATCGTCATCAAAAACCACTCGGCTGCTAATTCCACGGCGGGGCTGAAATCGATCGGTATAAGCGGCCTCTTGACGGACATATCCCCAGCGAGTTTGCAAGCCAGAATCCTTGGGCGCCCACTGTAGTAGACCTGGGTCGACCTCCTCGCCGGGAGCAGCGGCGGCCTCAACACCCCATCGACGAGCTATTTGATGCAGGGATTCCTTTCCAGCGAAAGCACGGAGGGCCTCATAGAGGATAGGCATTGGCAGACGAGGCCATTTGCAGACAAGGTATTCGAGGACGTGGTAGTTGATGAATGTGCTGCCGAGGAACGCAAGATTCGAGTTGTTGTAGCTGGGGTTCACGTCGGCCGAGGGGACGATGAGGGTGCGGGCGAGAGTCTCGAGTGGGATCTTGTTGGAGAGGGATAACCGGGCATGGAGGGCAGCAAGCTTAGCTGACTCTGCCACCCGTTGGTAGGGAGGAGAAGGGAGAGGTTGAGGTTTAGACGGGTTGTTCTCAGTTTCAGTAGCGGTAGCCGAAGTGGTCTGTCGTCGAGTCGTTTGTAGAAAGGCCTGTCTCGTGATATTGATGCCACCGCGGGCTTGGGCCTGGAGCAATTGGCCGCCCCATCGATCGAGCCGTACCCGCTTCATCGAGCCAGTCTATTTCCCTCTATCCCAAATATCTCCAAGTTCCCTGCTGTTCGTAATTGGGGGGCGACGAGGGAGGGAATTGTCGCCTGTTCTTTTGGTCGTCGACTGGGAAAAAGTTCTGCGCTACAAGCCTAGAGGCTAGAGTCGTGTGAGCTGGGGTGTGGTTGGTCGGAACAACCTGCGGCCCGCTGAGCGTTTCTCCCGGTCGAGCCTTGGAAGCTTGGGATGGGGGACCTAACCTGTTGGTAACCGGCCATTCGACATCAATTCAACGTCGCCTTGCGCACCTTAATCCTCTCCTTTACGTCCATTGACAAGTCATTCAAAATGGTAATTGTGCATTTAATAGTCCTGCATGAATCTGCGCTGACAATTGACCTAGGGCGGCGGTGGAAAAGTCCCGTAAGTCTTTAATTCTCAGGAACCGACGCACCGAAAACGAGGCGACCGTATCTAATCCGTATCTTACGACAGTTACCCTAAGCATGTCTGGTCCCCAGCCGGTGGTTGGTACGCGCAGCCTGCCAACTGGCGCGGCAACACTCTGATTGCTGGTGTCGTCATGGCCGGCATCGTGGCTGTTACTTGGAAGTTCAGCTCTGAGCGAGAACAATGGGCGCACCGACCTGAGCCAGGTCAATGGTACGCCAGCCGACAGTATGTTATACGGTCCCGATTTACGAACGAGCGTGAAAGTGCTGACGTCGAAATGTAGTTGGTCAAAGCAGTTGAAGCAGTGGGACGCGGAGGATCGTGAGAACTCGACAAAGAGCGAATAGAGTCTGGATAAAAAGACCTGTGTATATTTCTGCGACAGATGAAGATAACTTTGCGTTAAAGATCAATACTTGAGGCCCCTTGATGCTCTGTGGTGAAACCGAAGCGCTGATACCGTTCATGAGGGTATTCTGTCTATGCACAATCGAATTGCAGTTAAATGACAGTGCCTGAGAACCAGGGAACAACCAAGCCTTTTACTAAGGCGTTCGGCTTCTCCAGCATAATATATTGTATTGGAAAGTCAGTGAATTGCTGGTTCACAAATGCTTTGATGGACAAATCAGAGCATTCCTAAATATGCTTATGAGAATAGGTATATCCGTCCTAAACCCGCAATATGGACATGACTTTGGTCTAAGAACCACAAAGAAAGCTCGTTATGTCTGGATTTACACATTTCAATCTACCTTAGTCTACTGACAATTTTATAAAGATGTGAGCTCAACGTAATCAGACGGCTTCTATCCTGAAAACCCTTTTATGCCTGATGCCTTGTCTAGTCTGAGTTGGGCAGTCTTCTGACAGGACTCACCTCAACTGACACCAAAAACTGATTGGTTTTATTCCATGCCTCAACCGATATGGAGATTTGCGTACATCATGTACCATGTTACCACTAAGACAATTCTCGCTACTGGAAGAAGACCGTGTGGCGTAGTCTTTAATTTGTGCGATCTAGCGATCGATCCTTGGCGTTGATTCCTACCTAAGTAGGTAGGTACTGATGTAGAACAGGAAGTGAAAATACGACCCCGAACAAGACTCTACCCAAAAGCGTCTTGGTAAAGCTTCATATGCAGTCAGTATGCCCAGGTAGAAGAAAAGCCTATACTAGGCCGTTCTTTACATGTGTGGTCACGAATATGCTTTCCGAACAATCGGTCGTTGATCTCTCATGTATCGCGGTATAAGGCATTTTGTGGAAGCCCCAATCTTCCCGACAAGCCTCTTGGTGTGTATCAGAGATTGGGGACGAATAGAAACGTCAGGAAGTAGTATGATCCTTTGAGTCCTGTGTAGGTATTCTTATCTTCGCCCTTGTTCTTTTGTTGCTTGCAGTGTTGATGTCGAAGGAACACAAGGCAGGCTTTGAGTAATGAATGTTGGGCATCAAACTCTTTGATATCATGATGGTGATATAGCCAGTGGATGTGTCTCATATTCTTATTGCCTGATCCCATGCATTACCACCAGTAATAGCTACATTTCACAACGACCCGGCTGTGAATCGTTGGCCATCAGCTGTCCTCAAGACGAACTGTTGTACATATGAGAGGCAGTACAATTCAGCCCCAGTCAGCCTGCAGTGTGCAAGCAATGCAACACCTTGAATACGCGCCTCCAATTAGTCTGGTACAAGTCTCGGGTCCCGGGGTACTTCATGGACGCAAGGATTAAACTGTCTAAGTCCACTTTAAGCCGCTACCATTGAGGTCACTACCGACCCTAGGCCCAAGTATCTGTCTACAGGACCAGTACAGCTCCGCTGGCTTATTGAGGCTTCAAGGCTGTTTTGCGTTGTCATCTTTGTCTGAAGATTTCCCCTCTTTCGTATTGATCTGTTATCAATAACGTAAAGTCGATGAGAGTTTGTTTTTAAAAGAGATTCCACGGAAATTTGCTCTTTGTTGTGACGGAGAAACCTCAGGCCTAACGTCACGTTCTGGCCTGGGTTGGTCTCCGATCTCGTTCCGCCAGCATCGATCGTCTTCCAGGAGCTAAAGCCACAACTGCCAGTGCATTCAACCACCAGCAACAATACACTTAACCTACCAAGCTCCTATACCTAAAAGGTCCTCCAAACTCTGTTCCTGCAAGACAATACTCTACCTCTCTTCTCTCTACTATTACACTCTTCATTTTTGGTTTCTTACCTTTCCTTTCTGTTCACATCACACTCCTCGTCCTTGTCTAGCCCATGTACCCTTGTCTTGGCACTGCATCACTGTTGTTCTTTGCCGTTTGGGTCATTTAGTTCGCCACCGCCCTAAAACTGGAAGTCACCAAACCATCACCTTACATCGCCAACTTTCTTAACGATAGCCTCGTTTGGTTGCAAAACGGGGCTAACTGTTTTCTCGTCATTTGTTCAATTAGCAAGATCTGACTGACGCATCACCACTTCACCCACGTTTCTAACCTCAGCATCCGGGCCTGCCGCAAGAGCTTACTACACTCTAGCGCTCGGTCTATTACGCCATACCTCGGCCATCGCTATAAACGATTTCTTGCACCAACCTTCAGTCTGGCGTCCCGAGCTTTTCGCCTTGCTGGCCTTGCTGTCGGCCTTGGTTTGAGTGCCTTGACTGCGTACCAGCGCAATCAAGCGCAGCAGATGTCTTCTCATGCCGAAAGGCATGGCCACCTCGACGCGACCGCAGAGCGTGAGGTAGTGTATTGCCACGCCTGTACCCACGAATGGTTCCGAGACGAGGATGGCTTGACATGTCCCGACTGTCACGGGGAGATCACGGAGATTGTAAGACTTGCACCAGATCCGTCACATGCCCCTCTTGCTGACCATGAATGTTTAGATTGACCCCGAGAACGATCCTCGCGACCTTAACCACCATTCCTCCGCTTCTACTTCACCAGAGCTTCGCCCTTACGATTCGGACCCTGATGAAGCCGACATAGATGAACACACTAACCAAGGCTTTGTATTTCGACGAAGCATTCGGGAGGGACCCGGTCACCAGCATCACCATGATCCTGCCTATGTTCCCACTTTTGAGAGTTTCGTGAACATGCTCAACGAATTCGGAGCGCGGGCACCTGATGGTAGACCGTACAATGAACCTGCACTTGGTAGTAATGGCCAAACCCAACAATGGGCAGATCCCGAACGCCAGAGAAGGCATGAAGAGCAAGCAGCAGAAGGGGAACATGCTCAACCGAACTTTGCACGTGTACAGCGGGCAACTTTCACTGGACCCTTTGGCTCCGGAAGAACTACCATAACAATGATCTCTACACCTATGCAAACAACCCATGCTGGACCCCCTGGCTCCCATGGTGCCCATGGCGCACCAGGACTCCAGGCATTCCAAGAGTATGCACAACCCCTTCTTCAACGCCCCGACGGACCAAGGGGTCTACGGGTCACGGCCATTTCATTGACCATGGGAGCTAATCAACGATCCAGTATATTCTCAGACTTATTACGAGACGTCGGAGCACCACCGGGTCATGAGAACGCTGGCGAGGATGGCACGGGTGGTGGCCATCCACCTGGTTTCGGTAGAGGACTGCAAGATTTGTTGAACCTCCTCACTCCAGGAAATGCTGTGCATGGTGACGCAGTGTACTCTCAAGAAGCTCTAGACAGGATCATTACTCGGCTCATGGAGGCCAATCCTCAGTCCAATGCGGCACCCCCAGCTACAGAAGAAGCCCTTCGGAATTTGGAGCGTAAGCCTGTCAACAAGCAGATGCTGGGCTCTGAAGGTAAGGCAGAATGTACCATCTGCATCGATGAAATGAAAGAGGGAGACATGGCTACTTTCTTGCCCTGTAGTCATTGGTTCCATGAGGAGTGCGTCACACTTTGGTTGAAGGAGCATAATACGTGCCCTATTTGCCGGACGCCAATCGAAAAGAATGATCGAGGTGCTAGCAACAACAGTGGTAACAACAACAGCGGTAGTAGCAACCAGTCTCAGGAACCAACTTCAGGACCTAGCTCCGACCGATCGAACCCTTTCGAAGCACACATGCCCAATGCGTTCAATGCTAGTTGGGGGCCATTCGACTGGCCTTCTCAACCTCACGGCCACTCGCGCCCGGCACAGTACTCACGACCTCCCAGTCAGCGCCAGAGCCGTCTCAATGAGGTTCTACGAAATATTTCGACACAGCGAGAAGAGAGAGACCGAGAGCATGGACGTGAGCGAGACCACGCCACAACATCTGGTTACAGTTACGATACTTCTCGACTGCAGCGTCGCAGCTCCCATTCCCCCACCAGTCCTCGTGCGCGAGCTCCTAGTGAGCATGGTGCGCGTATGAGACAAAGAAGCCCTTCCCAGAGCAGTCGACGATCGACGGCAGATTCGGACCAACAATCTCGAACTGGCGGTCACGGTCCCATAAGCTGGCTCCGTGGCCAATTCAGTAGAGGACCAGGTACTGGATCGCCACGAGACGGAAGTCGGCAATAGGATGACCACTCACGACACTTTAGAGGAATCCCATTGGGTACGATATCAGACGCCCCGGTTCCTCGTTCGTTAGCTAGCTGGATTGAAGAAGATAAGAGGCTCATGAGGCAGGTCGTACGGAGGAGAAGGCATGTGGGCACCATGACACTTTGATATGGCGAGACATCAGACTCTGGAAACAGAGCACTGAGCTCACACAGTTAACGTTTTATGTACAAATAGAATAAAGAATTCGTCACAGGCGGGCGAGGGGATGGTTTGGAATTAAGTTACGAGCGGCATTGTTAGTTATATAAATGAACGTCAGGGATACCCATCGAGATGAAGATTGAACCTGATGACTATTGCTGTGACACATGTTACCCATTAGATTAACTGAATTAGAGGACAGCGAATGGACTGCCAGAAGTTTACAACACCAGTGTAACATTTTATTGCGACAACATGTACTTCTTAATAATAGGTGCTTACTAGGTAAGAGCACCAAATTACTCCCAACTCAAAATAAACCGAGGTTTCTCAAACAAATGCCGCCTAATCAAACACATCCGTGGCAAAGCGCTCATTTCTGCTTCTCTCAAACCAAGCCCTTGCCTTCTCCTCTGTGGCACCTTTTCCTTCCTGTGTTTCTTCTGACCTCTCCATGGCAAGACGAACACAGATATCCTCAACTGCCTTGCCGATCTCGCGGCTTCCACAGATGAATACCTTGGCGCCCTGATCCCACAGCTTGAACACGTCGGCACGGTCGTGGTAAATACGATCCTGGACGTACTTGCAACCTTCAGACTTCTCGTTAGCTCGAGAGTAAGCGCGACGAACATCCACCGCTCCCATCTGCTCCCAGCGTGCTAGCTCTTCAGCATAGAGGTCGTCGTTCTCAGGGTCACGACAGCCGAAGAAGAGAAGAGCAGGGGCGAGCTTTCGGCCGGCGGCAAGCATAGCGGCGCGTTCTTGAATGAAGCCACGGAAAGGAGCGAGGCCGGTTCCAGCGCCGACGCAGATGATTGGGGTGGCCTCGGGATCACTGGGGAGGTGGAAGGCTCCGCTGGAAGCGCGGACCGAGACGTGGAGTTTGTCGCCTGCAATGAGTTGGGAAAGGAAGTTTGTGGCGACACCGACATGGCGGCCCTGGCCGGAGAGCGAAGGAGCGTCGAGGAGGGAGTATGTGAGGGTGAGTCTGCTGGGGTCGGCAAAGGGAGAAGAAGAGATGGAGCTGCTGATGTCAGTACTGTGTTCGGTTGCGGGTTTTTAGAAAGAAACTTACTATTGTCGTACTCTCATAGGGGGAAGCATGGCGAGGTATGAACTGATGGGAAGGGCAACAGCTGGGTACTTCTCGAGCAGGTCCAAAACTGAGACCTTCTTGACCGAGACGTCTTCTTGATAAGCATCACCGGCAAGTCTCTCAAGTTCCTGGATGGTGTTCTTGTCCTCAGTTGCTTCAGCCAGAGCAAGGATGTTCTAGAAAAGTCAGTAGAGCTCAAAAGTCAGTGTTGAGTGCACATACCCTCTTTGTTGCTGGCTGCGACAGTTCTACATAAGCACTGAAAACGTCAAAGGCAGAGATGGCGATATTGGTAGGCAGTGTAGTAGGACCGTCAGATTGAATCTTCAAAAAAGAATCCCAAGCCAGAGAGAATCGTCGGAAAACTCTCGACACGGTCTTCCTTGGGTTCAGGGGGAGAATAGCGAGGTAGTCGCCAGCCTTGTAGGTCATTCCCGAAGGAAGCTGAATCTCGATGTGCTTCTTAGCAGGGCCAGACTTTGTGAGTGTCTTCTCTGATACCACCAGCGCTTCCTCGACGTCTTGACGAAGAGTGGTCTTTCGCGGTGTTGTCACTTCGACCAAGAGACCCCTTTGTCCATTTGCCTCATCGTCCGAGACGTTGTACTTTTCCTTGAGACTGGGCCAGAGAACGGTGTCTTCCCAGGCTTCAAAGTCACTAAACATGTCACTAGTAGCAGCATCGGCACTGCCCATGGGAACAAGACGGGTGCCGCCTAGCTTTTCTAGTGTGGTGTCGACAAGCTTGGGGATTCGGAGGAAAGTATCAACCCAGTCGTGGTGACCACAGCCAAAGACAGCGTAAGATACCTTGTCCATCTCATCGCCGGCCAAGTCTTCCATCCACTTGATGAAGTGGGCGGCGTTGGAAGGCGGCTGTCCCTCGTATGAAGCAGTGACGATGACGACAGGTCGGTCCTGGGGGAGGTTCTGCTTGGCCTGATCCAGGGTACCAACGATTGATGCGCTGAAGCCATGACCAGCGGCATCTGAAGCGAGTCTGTTGGCCAGAGCCTCGCAGGTACCACTGTTGGAACCGTAGTAGATAGCCATAGGCTTTCCGTTGCTGGCCTTGGCGCCCTTGGACGCAGGTGTCTTGGTGTGGGAAGCGATGCTAGTAGTAGCACCCTTTCCAGCCAGTTGGCCTTCAAGATCCGTGGGAGTCATGCCGTGTCGCAGAGTACAGTTGAAGAAGAAGTTGTCAGGCTTGATGGTGAGGTTTTGCTTAATCTGCAATTCGTAGTTGGGATCGGTCTGTGTAAAGTTGAAGTTTTGGAACAGGAGGGCCATTGCGAGGAGACTTTCTTGCCACGCGAAAGGTCTTCCGATACAAGCTCTCTTACCGTTGCCAAAAGGCTTCCAGCAATTAGGGAACTCCTTGTTTAACCTGGCGAATTCCTCGTCAAGCATACGTTCAGGAATGAACTTTTCAGCATCAGGTCCGTACACGACGGGATCCACGTGCCCTTTTGACAGGACAGAAAGGACAGTTTCGCCCTTCTTGATGAGGTATTTTCCTCCAAGGAAGGTGTCTTCGATAGCTTCAACACCGAAGCCGGTGATGGGAGAGCTGATTCGGAGGGTCTCTCTCAACACGGCGCTGAGGTAGGGGAGCTTGGTGAGGTGTTCCACAGTGACGGGGTCGCGGCCAATGACCTCGTCGATCTCCTTTTGAAGCTTGTTGTAGGCCTCCGGGTGCTTAAGAAGGTGGTACATGGCGAAAGATAGCGTACCAGAAGTTGTTTCGTGGCCGGCGATGAGGAATGTGATGAGTTGGTTGGTGATGTTGTCGTCGGATAGCTTTTCGCCTGTTTGAGGGTCAACGCCCTCAAGCATAGCAGCGAGCAGATCCTTTCTATCAGTGGGATTTTGCTTTCGTGTCGCAACGACTTCATCTGCTACTGACTTCATGAGAGCAATGTCGGCGTAGAACTTTTCGTTGGCCGCGCTGTAGAGAAAGTTGGGTGCGAATGCAGGTCGCCTGTTTCTGTTTCCTGATTCGAGAAGGAAATCGCCCATCGCTTCGATGAAGGGGTGCAGTTCCTCCTTGTAGTATGAATTGAAGCGGAAGTCCATGGCACAAAGAGCCAAGGTATCGAGTGCTAGACGAGTGAAGTTGTCACTGGCGTCAACTGGTGTATGAGGACCATGGCGAGCCAACTTCATACACAGTTGGTTCGCGATCTCGTGCATTTCTGGGAACATATTCCTGATACTAAGAGGCCCAAACGCAGGAATGAGAATTCTGTGTGCCTTGCCCCAATTGGGCTCATCCTCGTATGCTGTGAATAGTCCATCGTGGACACCTTCTCGTACAACCTAATGACATTAGTTGGTGACGCCTTGTTGTTTATGGATGGTAGAGACAAACACCGAGAACAGATTTCAAAGACTTTTTGAAGCGCTTTTCATCGCAAGCCTCATTGATAAAGGCATTGCTTGAGACAAAAGTGGGATTTTTTGAACCCAGGTGCAGTCTGAAGATGGGGCCTGTTGAAGATTTAGTGGCGGTCAAAAAAGCAAAGCGAGTGAGGTCATTCACCATAAGTGTCGGCCAGACGATTGAGATCAGTGAGTGGGTTTGTCTTGAATTCACCCAGATTTCCAATGAGAGGGTAGCCAGGAGGCTCGGGAATGGGCACGGATTCAGCCATTGTCGTGTATGTATGAAGAAAGTTGAAGATGTAGGATGGATGGAAGAGTTGTTCTCTTAAAGATCAGCACCTAGTCCAGCTAGATTGGAGAGCTGAAGCTCGTATGAGGCTTGGCGTATATGTATGAAGAAAAGTTTCTTGATCGCGTTTGGTTAGTGTGTGCTGTGTGTTGACGTGGATCAGTGAGGGGAAAGACAGCTCTGGAATATCGGATTTAGAGTATTTGGCGCTGCTTGAGTTTAAATATATGGCTCTCCTTTATATCTACCCTGCTCTAAGAAAACAGCTACTTTGATAAACGTCATGCTAACGCGGCCATGCTAATACCGACGGACTAATGAGCCTCAAAATGACCCAAATGTTCTTATTCTAGATCCTGCATTAAACTCCGGCCCCGTCCTTATCAAGTGCCGGTCACTTTGACCAATGATAGGGGAGGCATTGCATCAAGCTACTCGACTTGGTAATGTTGCCGTTTCCGCCTCTTCTGTTCTTCTATGCCTCGGCCGAGGCCGTGTAGATCCACACTTTCTCCATCACCGAAATCCGTCTAGCGGCGAAACCGGTAGGATTGTATTCCCGAATCCCCTTCCCAACGGAGGTGGAAACGGGACAATTAATGAGAAGCGTTAGATACTAATTTTCGGATGGCAGAGATTTGGAAGTTTGGAGTTTGCTTGTCAATCTAGACCTGTTTGAGCTATCACCTTCCTCATTCATCATTCATCTGTCTTGAATCTAGACGACCTTGCTTCAATCGTACTCGTTCCTAAACCATTTAACAGAAGTACTGCACAAAACGAGTATATGATCACAACTACAGATTATTAGGTGTCTAATTACATACCTGATATCACCAATATCGGTTGTTTAAACTACCACCTTGGAGTTTCTGTTGAAACGGCCCGTCGGCGTTGTAGATCCTCGATCGGAGTTTATACACCCCCGGTCCTCCGATCTTTTGACATGTGCCCCTCGTTAGTTATCAGTCACTTTGGTTGTGGACCACTCCTAAAATGCTTGGCTTATTGTTCCACCACGTCAAAGCTCTCAATCACCCACCACGTATTTGTTGTAATCACTTCAATTAACCTGGACGTCATTGATCATAGTTACATGCCAGTGGTTATACATGTAGATAAGATTCGGAACGGTTAAATTGAAGGAAGTATGTACTAGGAAAGTCGGCCTCTAAGTTACAGGATACAAAAACAAATAGCCTAAGACGTCTGGTCTATATCATAAACTGATCTGCTCCGTACACCTCATCCCCAATGCTTCCAGCGACCAGTTTTCTAACACCTTGGGATGAGACTACAGTCCGACACCAACCGTATTTCTTCATCAACCTCGTATACATCAACTCGGGCTCGCCGTTGGTAACAACCTTCTCTACCACCCCATCGTTCAGTGTCTCGTCACAGCCTTGAGGGGACAGCCCTTGGTCTTAAGCAGACCAAAGGACCACATCACCAATTATTCCTAGTCTGGTTGTATCTCTACAAGTATTTATAGCACTCATGGTGATGAAGCATAGAGGTTTATCATTATTTCTCAATCAAACGCCAACAAAACGTTGCCCACATAATTCATCAGACCTGCCTGCCAGGTCAACCCAAAGAGCCCCATACTCTTCTTGTTCCTTTCCACATACTTGTTTTAAGTGTATATAGACTCAGTGACAGCATTGACTTGAAGTCCCCATTCCGCCATCTCGGCTTCAGACAAGAACTCGAGGGGGAACCAGACAAGGTGCCCCTTTATTTGCGACAGTTTCTCTCTCGCGTCGGCTACAGGGAGAAATTGATCGAAAATGTGGCCTGCTTTTACACCTTTCGGAGGTAGATATCTATCGTAATCTTCGAAGGTTTTGACTTAAAAAAGGTTAGTAATGAGTTGAGATTGAGTTGAAGGTTAAAGGGTAAAGGTGGGGACCCGTGACGGGTAGCCACGAGGTGATTAAAGCAGGCATAACCAAAAGGGAAGGAGTGTATCAAAGGGGAAAGAGGGTTTCCACTGGGTCGTGAAGAAACAAATGACACCTAAAAAATGGTGGAACTTACTATGGTCATCGGGGTCGGCGTGGAAAAGATGTCGGAAAAGCATGGTGTTCTTGTCTGCTCGGCTAGTCCACATGTCCCAAAGTTCATCGCTGAGCGGGTCCTCAACAAACTTGTACGACTCGTCCCGGTCGTAGATATCGTTGTCGGGGTTGACGTTGACGGGCATGGCGTTGATGTCCTTGGATGCGTCATGCTCTTGAGGAGGCAAGAGACCCATGTGTTCACGCCAAAGGTAGCGACGGAGTGTAGCCGCATGGTAACCAGCCTCATAGGGTTGGCCGTCCATGACACTAGGGATCAAACGAGTGTCCTCCATGACGACACTCAATTCGCTGTCGTGATCTCCAAGCTGACTTCGGTCGTTGAGGTTACTGCTTCCACAAATTGCGATACGATCATCGACGAGTAGAAGCTTGCCGTGAATGTAAAGCTCTTCTTGGATCCAATTCTTGATCTCTGATTCGGGATCTTCTTCAAACCAAGGTTCGTTTTTCAGCCCTTCGTCATTGCCGGCCATCGCGTGGTGGGCGACTGATGATGTTGTGTGGATATTTTCCGGGGTCAAGGCAGCCTCGAATTTCTTTCGGGCCTCCATTGTCTTCTTGATATCTTCATCAAGCTCTCGCTTGTTCTTGTCTCGCCTCATATGCTCGTCGCCATCAGAGGATTCTGAGCGATATCCATGGATTCCTTCGCTCATGATCTCTTCAGCTTCCGCACGTTGGACCTGCTGGTAACTAACGCCAGTCTCCTTCTCAGCCTTGATAATGGCAGGCGTCTTGTTTAGACGATCGTAAGATCGCAAGTTGAAAAAGAAGATGTACTTGGTGGGGTCAACGCCCTCAGCGCGGCACTGACCAAAAATAGAATGCTCGCCACGACAAATCGACTTATACTGGTAATCCATGATAGCACGCGTGCCCGTAGCAGCTTCCTCTCGTAGATCCCCAGCGAATCCGGGGATTGCGGGGATAAGAACGATAACGCGGAATTTGCGACCTTCCTTGGCGGCTCTGACGACTGCATCGACAATGGCGCGACCAATCTGGTTTTTGACTGGAGTCTGCTGATCGCCTGTGGCAGTGATAAAGAACTGGTTCTCAATGTAGATGTAGTGCTGGGCCTTTGAGATAATCTCAATATACGCGTTCTGGATACTGTGGTCTGTCAAGATACCGCTGCTCCAGTCGGCGCTTGACCGAACGATTTGACAGTTAACTGTGCCCATACTGTCAAGTTTCTTTTCACTTAGAGGCGTGTAAGGGTGCCTGACGTAGTCTCCAACTGGATGTTTGGGGCGCTGAACTCCAACGAGGTCCTCATCCTCGCCCTCCCTGCCCTCCAACATCAACCAGTTGAATCTTTCATCGCGTTTATATTTATCACGCTTTACGAAATTCCAGCGTAACACGAAGTGTTCAGCTACATCATAGGCCGTAGGACCTTTTATTTAATCAGTTTGGGGTTCTGGGAAGTTTTGTGGTTGAGAAATTGACATACCTTGGATGCACATCGCCACATCATGCCAAGGCATGCGCCCGTAGTCAGCCTTGCTCAATTCATTATCCTGCCAACTGTCTACCTTCTGAAAATCCATTACACGGTTGTTATTAAAGTCCTGGCCCGGCCAGATTTCGTCGCGAACGTCGGTAGGGTGGATGTCGGCGAGAGGGTGTTGGTGATTATCCCAACGTCCGAAGCAGAGATCGAGACCACCGACAAAGGCTATTTCGTAATCAATGACAATAAACTTCTCATGGTGAGCCCAGTACCAAGTCATGTCGCTAAGAAATGAGTTAGTAGGGAATAACATGATATGGGTGGTGGTATCGCCAGGTCGGGCTCAGACAACACAACCTCGACAGAAGATGCGATGGTTTAGCAATTACTTCTCAACTTACCCAAAGTTTTCAAAAACGTTGTGATCAGGGTGTCGAGCGACATGAATATTTCCATATCCGGGGGTGCCCTTGGGGCAGAGCTTTCTCAGCGCATGCTTCGTATGAGCTGAGTTGCACGTGAGTGCCTGTTCGACCTCCTTGTATACACAGACGTATATTTGGACACCGGCTTCAGCCTTTCGCTTGATCAGCTTGTCCAATCTGTACTCCTGCTCCTTGTACGGTGGGCGACGGAGGAAGAGCTCGGGCGACAGCCACCAATCGGCAATGTATATAGACTCTTTGGCGTTTTCGAGGGCGATGGAAACAGCCCAGAAGTAATCCCTACCATCGACATACCTGAAGAGTTAGCTTTCAGCTTAAAAACAATGCCAATTGACATACCATTTCACGCGATTGCCGGCGCGGATGGGGAAGTAGGATTTGTAGCGGTTCTGCTCGCAGATGGCGGATCGCTTCTCATCGCAACGCTGTTCATGCTCTTCGTCGTGCCTATGGTTTTTATTGAACTAAAGAAACGTTTGTGTAAGCTTCGCGGTTCGCGGTAGCGATTCAGTCAGATATCGCGACAATGCGACACCGTCAATTGGGAAGCGCGCAGCATACCAGGTTTGCCAATTTACCAATTTTATGTCTACAAATACATGTTAGAAGTTGTAAGCTTGAGCGCGGCTCATAAATCACTAACTTTTGGTGAACTAGATGCACTTTCGCATCGTGAAGCTTGAGCTTCTCCATCAACGACTCGGTGCGCTTGTGTTCCCCCATTTTGACAGAGCTCTAGCGATTTGTAGGGCTCTATCGAATGAGAGAGAAAACTGCGAGCGCTCAGATCGCTTTGCGCCGGTGTTTGGGAGCAGATCGATCGGAGAGAAATATGAGGGGCTGGTGAGATTTGAGTGAGGGGTGACCAAATGGAGGGGTAATGAGACGGAAGAAGCAAAAGTAAAAGAAGACGGGAGAAAGAGAGAAGACACAGAATATACGAGGGCGATAATGCCTTTAGTCTCTCAGGAAAAGAGAGAGTGAGAGTAATGAAAAGGCTTGGCTTAACTAGGGACAGATCCTCACGCGACAACCCAAAAGAAAAGCCAAGCTCATCTGGTTAATGGTAGTTTAGTTACTGACTACAGATCTTCGAGACTGACGATGTCATTGACAAGCCAAGCTTCAAATGCAGGAAAACAGCGCCAAGCCGGCGAGACGGCGCGCAGGAACTCTTGGATAGCATCTTACAGGCCCAATCCAGGGGCTTTTTCCTCTCTATTGCAGCCAAACATTAAGTCTCGGCCAAGCTAAACAAGATCGCGGCATCCGTCATGACCCGCACACATCAAGCAGAACACGTAATGGGCTACGCACAGGGCTGAAGGGGGGGACGTATCACGCGCCAACCAATTGTCTTTTGAATACCGTATGAAGCTTTTCATGGTCTCCCTTGCCGAGCATTTCGTTAAAAGAACAAGCAACGACGAGAAAAAGCTTGCATTGTAACTCTAAAAATAAGAAGAACCAGTCACGCCATTTCAGTCTCATTTATCCCGTTTCTTCCCTGGCTATGATGACGTCAGAAGTGTTATCCTGAATTTTGGCCTGTCAAGTCACGAAAGTTCGTGACGATCAGCCGTTCGACCATGTTTCAAGCTAATCAGTTTACTACTGTACATCAATTAAGGGTTTTAATGGAAATTCTTGAATTGCCTTGGTATACTGTTTAATTGACAAACCCTTTCAGTAGACCCTGGCTATAGATCAAACACGGTTGCATGATCTCGGCTGACAGAAGCATAGCATCTCGACAAAGGGTCATGCAGCCTTTCTGATAGTCCGTGGTGCATGAATGAAATTCCCGGTATTGGCAGATTGTACCTGGTCTAGTTTGCTTCCAATCAAGTTTCCCAATCGCTCGCAGCTAATTGCCAGGTTCACTATCTTGATTGTGTTGTTTTGAGCTTCATTTGACGCAACCGTATTACAGTTTGCTTCTTAATCAAATATTCGTTCTCTCCAATTGACCTGAAAGATGCCAGTGAACAAGGCGAGACGAGGGGGTTCAAAAAGGGGATGCCTACAGATGTAGTATTTGGTGCAAAGGATTGCTGTAGAGCAAGAGCAAGAGATAATCTCATCCACCTACACAAACTAGATACAGGTATTAAGGCATATGGTTTGCTTGTACTGATGAGTCCTTCGGATTTATAGAAACCCCAAAGACGTATCAAGATCTAAAGTCCTTAGCTATTTTTTCTTTATATTAACGTCAAACAAACCTATCTATCGCGGACAAGCTACACTTCCGATGAATATCGTTACAATTGTTACCCTAGAGATATCCAAGCTGGAGCTCATACCAGAACCAACGGTCCGAGCTTGACCCGCCTCAAAGCGTCGTAAGCTCCAATAGCTCCATATACTTCAGCCGGTGCCTTTGCATCATGTCATTGAAACCAAGTCGTTCCACATACGAGGCCCTGCAAAGTCCCAGCAATTCTTGCTCAACTAAGATTTTGCTCAACTCGTATCATTTGTTGAGGTCTCGACTCTGGTCTCTATCTCTCTCCGCCATTTGACAAACTGATGGGCAGGGATCGAGAACGTGGGGTTTCTAGCGGTCGACGGAACAATTAAATCCAGCCCCGAAACACAGTGTCGAGTGCGAGAACTGGTGGTGCATCTGGGGATCCTAAGCTACAACGAGCCCGAAATGTGTTAGGTTGGATGAAGTTTCACATCAGGTTGAGCATAATATACATGAATTCTTTAATGCGCATATTTATACATGTTTCATGTGTTCTTTCCGGAAGTGCATAGCATGATTATCCCGATATCAATTACCAACTTGCCTGCATCAGAGCTCTTATCTTATCTATATGCACTGTACATCTGCCCCTCTTTCACCGTATCGACCCCTCCCTACTAAGGCGAGGTCCCCTGAGCTAGACCCCTCCTGTACTGCTTGCTGTTCACTGTACCTACCCGCAAAGGGACAGCTCAGCTTGACCGCTCCAACGACATCTCCTTTATCTTCTTCTTCCCATCCAACAAATCTTCAACTTCCCTTTTCCATTCATCTCTATCATCAATCATCATGTCTGACGCTGCTTACCCCCCTGGAGGCACTATTGTGCAGTCGCTTAAGCGATCTTTCGTTGACGTTCCCGTCGATGAGGCCAACGGCGAGGCTGTCTCTACCACTGAGTTCCTCGAGGCTTCTGAGTCCCTGACCACCATCTTCGGTATGATAATGCCTTGGAGATTACGAGAATGATAATCTGGTGCTAACTGTGCTCTCTCTTAGATGCCATTGGTGGTATGGCTTTCGGCCCCGTCAAGAAGGATATCCTTGGCAACGTCGAGGTTCGTCACGACATGCTCCTTTCTGTTGCACGACAGCAAGCCCTGCTATCGACAACATCCATCCCCGATCATACATCTGACAATTCATCTACAGAAGCTCCGTGCCCGTCAGGCTGCCGCTCCTGCCGAGTCCGGCACCGTCCAGGACCTTGTCCGTAACGAGCTCAAGACTGGCAAGCACACTGCCACCGAGGGCTGCCTCTGGCTCGTCCGGTACGAACAACTCCTTGCGATCATACATCGGCAGACAGCTAACAACTCTATAGTGGCCTTGACTTCACCTGCCAGGCCCTTGAGAGCAACGTCGCCAACTCCTCTGAGGAGCTTGCTGACTCTTTCCGCACTGCCTACGGCAACACCCTGAAGCCCCATCACAGCTTCGTCGTCAAGCCTATCTTCAGTGCCGCCATGTCCGCCGTCCCCTACCGAAAGGACTTCTACGCCAAGCTCGGCGAGAACCCCCAGCAGGTCGAGTCTGACCTCCAGACTTATCTTGCTTCCTTCACCAAGATTGTCACCATCCTCAAGAAGTTCATCAACGGCCCTGAGGCTAAGTGGTAAACGATATACGATATAAATGTTAGCGTACCTGTTGCCTGCCAATAAGTGGCAGAGCTCAAGTGACAACGAGTTACATGTTTAAGAAACACGACTTGGTTAATGAGATGCATCGGCATTGAGAAGCTATCCTACAGAGACCTGTGGAAGATGGCTACAACAATAGCTGTCGTCCCATATCACGATGACGAAAATAAATATATATATTGCATGACCATCTGCTTGATCTGTTGAATTACACACGAGTGACTCGATTACCCTGGATCTGACGCGCTCTCAAGTGATGAAGACAGGACGGCCATGTTCTGCGCTGCCTCAATTGTCTGTCAGATATGCTAATATTGATATCAGTAACCACTCTTACGGTGATTGTTGCTCCTGCAATCGGAATTCCGAAGATTCGAAACCCTTTTGCGTGCCTGAAAGACCCGACACTCATATCACGATTTCTCAACCAGCCACAACCATAATTTCAAGCTTCCTTCACAACTCATGCCACGACTGTCGATCTGGGGACGCCACATTTTATATGAAGTGGCTGAACCTGGGTCGCGTACTAGTCCGTCCTAGCCAATTCGACATCATGGTACCGAACACACCACTTTCAGGACCGGCAGGCAATTACTACGAGTATCACTCTATGATTGGAGGCATGGGGAAGCCATAAAAGTCGATCTCTTTATAAAATACGCGGCGACGAATGGTGATGGGGCCGAGTGAGATCCAGTGGTGAGACATGGAGGTTGGCAGACAATCTGACAACAAAGTTATCACCCCCAACAAGGAACTACGGAATGTTAAAGTATCGTGAATCTGGATTCCGAAATGTCTCCTGATTTTTCGTCATTGGTAAAATACGATATTACGCCGGATTTCCAGTTACTCTTGTTATGCATCGGGAGCGTCGGATTACCCGGATAAAACAGTTCGGCATCTGATAATGTCCAAAATCCCGAAGAAAAGTCCCAGTAGCAGTCACGCGATCATTAAGCATAAAAAATTGATGTATAGATGCAAAAGACAAGCAGCTGATTAAAGACGCTATAATCATTACCTCTCCGCATTGTTTGTAAGGCGAGGATAGTCTATGCTGAGGGTGCTTTGAAACGCTCAATGCTATCGATGACGGGAAATGATGGGACAAGACATGTGAGAAAGAAATGATCTCTTGGGACTAGTTGATGATCCAGAAAAGCCACATGGACATATCTGAAAACGCATTGTCCAATCTCAGGGTCTAAGATGTTACCATACTCCCGACGCTTCCGAGAGGACCCCGAAATGGTCGAATGTACCTTTTGCAAAATTTGAAGTACCTGGTTCTCGATATTTTCGTTTACACCTTGGGGTGAAGCTCGTTGAGATCAAAAGAAAGCAAATGCCGAAGTCTATTTAGCGAAGTACCCTTGGCAAGACTGGAAAAAGCTTCTTTCTAATTGAGTGGGCATGTGCCTGATGTTTGTGATCTTGGCTATGGATCTAGTGACCCTTAAACTCTGCACTGCCAGGCGTTCCTGAGATGCTGCTGTAAGGCTGGTTTTATTTATGTCTATATGCATTTATCTCGCTCTGAAAACAGATCATGTGCAATTTGAAGCCAACCCGTGTATTCTTTTATGCCTTGCCAACCCTTATCTGATCAATCGGATGAAGCGCCTCGCTGAGTAAAAAACAGAAAAAGAAATACGATTAATAATATCATGGCAGCGCCAAAACCAAAGAATCCTGCCAGAGGCCACTACCATCCGGACCAGGTATTGTAAGAGAGGTATTTGGGTCGTTTGAAGACTGCTCGCTTGAGTTTCATGGACCGTAGCGACTCTGTGTCGGTCTCGCACTTCTTGCCGAACCAACCAGCTATAGTTTCAACAGCTACTTGATACTCTGTCATGACGCTCTCCTTTGGCGTCATGGGCGGTGGACAATCCCAAGCGTGCCTCTCGCCTTCGACAATGCGCAGCGTGAACTGCTTTCCAGCAGCCTTGAGACGATTCGCGAACTTGAGACCTTCGGCGAGGAGCATGTCATACTCGCATAGGACCAGATGAATAGGGGGGAGCTTTTTCAGCAGCTCATCTGGCATCAGACCTGGTGACAACCGTGGGTCAGACCTTTCCTCGCGGGGAATGATGGGGTAGATGAACGAGGCATCAATCAGATCTGTGAGACCCTTGGGCAGGGTGAACTCAGGCTTTGAGCATGTGAGTCGCTTCTCGGGACGGGATATGGTCCAGTCTAGGACGGGGTAGTAGAGCGCAATACCCGCAATCTTTGGAGGTTCGAAAGGGAACTTGTAGCCCCATCGATCAGGGTCGTTGAGAATGAGCCAAGATGCAATGGCATTTGTGGCCCCTGCGGAGAATCCCGAAAGAATGATTCGTTCAGGGTCAATGCCAAACTCGGCAGCACGATGCTTGATTTGGAGAACAGCATCGACACAATCTTCAATTGGAGTTGGGAAGGGACATGAAGGCGCTAGACGGTAGTTGACAGTAAAGACGACCGCATCCAGATTAGCCATGATGGCCCCGGCCCAACGGGCATCGTCAGTACCCTGACCGAGGATCCAACCGCCGCCGTGGAAGTTTATAACGGCAGCTCTGGCGCCGAGAGCGGGACGGGGCGGCATCCATACTTCGGCCTTGATCTTTGTCTTGGCGCGGTCGGCGCGACTGGGGGCAGCTTTTGACAGCGTGGCATCGAGCCAAATGTCTCGCGTGGGTGATGGTGCAGGAGGACTAGTGCGATTGGCGATGCTGAAACCCAAGCTCGCAGCAGAACGAATGGCTTGGGCACGAGCGATCAGGTACCATCTTGAGCTGGACTCGAGAGGATTCACATAACCCGGAGGTTCCGGGGTGGTTGGTCGTGACTCAGAGGGGGTGGCCTCAGTCTCCATATCAGATTTGATTAGATGGATAAGGAGGGGAAGGAGGGCGTGGTCCCAGCTTGAGACTCTGGAGTGAGACGGCAGCCAGTAACTACAGTGCTGTACTGTAGAGGTAGGTAGGGAGAGTGAGTGATGAATGCGAGGAAGCACAAGCAAAGCTTACAAGCCCAAAGCAAAGCCAAGAGGTCACTCGGCTGCGACGGAATAAAGAAGCGGTGGGGGGAGTTGCCTTTTGCGTGGTGCAACAGCCAGAGCCGGAGCGGGATTGGAGTGTTCTGTAAGCGCGATAATATGTGGAAGCAAGGATTGGTTGAACAAGGAGAATGAATGCTGATCAGAATGGATAAAAAGAGAGATAATTTGTTGAGGGGCTATTGATAGCGTCTGGGTAGGTGTTTGTTGTTTTGAGCTGCTGGGCGGCTCATTTACTACTAATGACGACCTCAATTCAAACTAGCCGGACCCTAAAGCTGAGCTGACGATAGTTGGGGGATAAGATAAAGAGAAAGCAAAAGCAGGTTTGGCAGGTAGGCAGGCAGTGAATTGAAAGTGAGTGGCCTCGTAAATTGATTGAGTGTATCAAATTGTCGTTGAAAACGCCGAGATAATGCAAAACCTGGTTAGTATCCAACCAAAATTGTTACGTGACGTTGCAGGTCTTGGAGTGACATGACAGATGAGTTAATGCTATGACGTAGGTATTGATGCTTGTTTTTATTGTGTTTTCCAATTTATTGGATTGAATTGGTTAGTGCGGGAGCGGCACGACAGACAAGGATAAGGACAAGGACATGTGGAGTCTCCTATTAATAAAAGAGAGAAGAAGAAAGAAAAAAAGAAAAAGCCTAGAACGCCTTGGACAAACAAGCAAAGCCAAGTAGATACGAGAATGTTCCTTTTGCTTGGTGATTCGTATCAGTGAGTTATGTTAGTATCTACTAAGTTAGTGGTTGGTCCCTCTAGAGTTCCGATTCACCCGATTACCTAGTAGGTAGTACTACTCTTTTGTTGATTGACGTCAACTCAATGCACCGAAGTAGGTACTAATTTAGGCTTGTTGTTTCAGTACTCAAACAACAGATATTCTCTCTGACCACAAAAAGGCTTGGATGAAATAATTTCTGGGGAGAATAACAGGTTATAGATGGGCCACGAGGTCGCAAGTTGCGAAAATCCTCGTTTGATCTTCCCCTATCAATCGCCGATGGGATTAAGAGTATGTCATGGGCTTGACTGTACTGCAGTATCCGGAGCTTCTCCACCGAAACTCCAATCATGGGCTCCGTGCAGACCCAGAAA
The DNA here is from genome assembly GCA_014898975.1 of Fusarium nodosum. Classification (NCBI taxonomy): domain Eukaryota; kingdom Fungi; phylum Ascomycota; class Sordariomycetes; order Hypocreales; family Nectriaceae; genus Fusarium; species Fusarium nodosum. The sequence continues at coordinate 133,041 of JAAVUE010000097.1, read as the reverse complement.
CATCCGGGGGCGGGTATTTCACAGCGTCTAGTCTAAGTCTCTAGTCTGGACAAAAGACGAGAGAAAATCAACAACAATTTTAGCGCCATGTCACTGATGTCACTGTCTTTCTCGCATTACTCAAACGGGCATCACCCATTGACGTACATGGTACTTTGACAGGTACGTAGATGAACGCCGAGACGGTAAACGGCAGCTTGTCTCGTTTTTTCCAGGGTGAGGCCAAGACTCAAGACTGGGACCTGAGTGTCTGACGGCAATAACACCTGGGCTGTCCGGGGGTATGTCTAAGTGTGGCGTATATTGGACAGTCTGTATTTTCTATGTACTGATTATTTGCTTTGCTTCGTGGTACAGTCCTTGTCGCTGGTTGAGGGATACTACTCATTCATTTAGTGTATCAATTATGTTGAGAAATTTTCTGTGCACCAAACGGACATCAATTATGACGCAAATCTAAACACTCGGACTCTGTAGTCGATCTGATGCGATTAATGCGATGCATGTGAGGCTCTAACTGACGGTATGTCCGTCTATCCGCCTCAGCTAAACAAACTACCGGGCACGTTACTGATTTCAATACGATCATGGCTCCGCTCTAGGGCTGCTAGTGCTAACACAAGCCCAAAGACCGTCTACATACTTTCAGAATCCCGCGGAGTGTGTTCTAAGCAACCCGTGGATTGGGTACCCGGGCAGGCATGCACGGGAGAGTTACATCCCCCACGAGATGCCGAATCACCTGTCAGTCTAGCGGATTTTATGCGAAGGGCCGAGGCCGAATAGAGGGTTGCTGATTGAGTAAGCTGTCGGAATTTGACAAAGACTGACTGACCACATTTTTTTCTCCTTCGGCTCTTGTAAGCAGATCCTGTTCATGTCTCATTCCGGGACGCCGAAAATGCCGTGACTGCGAGAATATTACGGTTCATACTAGTTTTGTGTGTTTACGCTCTGTATATATAAACTGTCATGTAGTTTCCTTTCTGTTCGGTCATGCTTCTCAATTGTTTTAGGGCATACATTGAAAGTAACATAAAAAGAACAGGACACCATTCTGTTGCTCCTGATTCAGCTCTTCCACCCACCTTTTAATCCAATTACAATCGCAAGCCACAGCGCGTACCTGATACATTCTTCTACCTCTCTCATCGTCACAGCCACGATCATCGAGACCAGTCCCTGACTCTGAATCACCCAAAAGAGAACTGAACAACCGAAACCAGCCCGCCCGATCGTCATCGACTGTGAGCAGGGGTACTTTACTGCGGGAACATTACCGAGACAGAACCAAGTCAGGCATATCCAAGATTTCAAGTGTGGCTGACCCACCGTGCCACACCCTCCATCATCATTACAATCCTACCTTGGTAGTACGACCTGCTGGGGCACTAATTAGGTATGACGGGCATCCTGGCTCCCGTCGCATCAGCTTTTGGCATGCCGCTACCGTCCAAATATCATCAAAAAGGTCTTGCAACCACCACCACAAATTCGACTCCCTCCTCTCCTTCTACTCCCACCTCTATTTCTTCTACACCTAGAACTCCTTCACCTTTAATCACATCATATACTCCAGTCCCGGCTTTAACATCAAGCCCACTTTCGACAATCTCCATAGATTCGGTCCTTTCAGAACCCACTGCTACTCTGACATCATCGTCATTTTACACTGCTCAAATGGCGAGCCCGGACACCACCCGCCGGCCTGCCTCGGTCGCTACGAGCGCGGCCTCGATGAGAGTTGATACAAGGCCCTCAGCAGCCATTCTGAGCTCAGCATTCTCATCACCTCGCTCCGTTTCACCGTCCAGAACCATTCGCGAAACCATGAACGATAGCGGCGTCGAACTTCCCCACAGAGAGTCGGCTCGATCCAGCATGGATGGCACAACAGCCACTACCAATGCTATCGTTCCTAGCAGCCGAACTTCTCTCGATAGCGGTCGAACTAGCATGAGCTCTGACTGGCCAGTTCACCCTGGTGAGATCAACACAATTGCTCAGCTCGATACTCTGCCCTTTGGCACCGAAGTCACATTTCGAGCCCGTATCGAGACGCAGCGACCCATCTCAAAGGTACTCGACTTCCTACTCCTCCGCGACCAAACACACTCCGTTCAAGGTGTTCTCGCCCGTGATGCCGGTAATGTCGACTTCATCTCTTGGGTCCGCAAGATCAACTCCGAGTCTTTGGTCCAGATCACTGGTACCCTCAAGCAGCCTCCTGAGCCCGTCCGATCGGCCACACATTCCGGAGTTGAGGTTGCCGTCGACTCTGTTCACCTCGTCAACGAGGCTCAGAACCTTCCTTTCAGCAACTACAAGCCCCCAGAGACTCTGCGCAACCGCATGAACGCTCGAATTCTCGATCTTCGACACCCCGCGAACCAAGCTCTCTTCCGTGTGCGTGCAATGGTTACACGAGTCTTCCGAAACACCCTTGAGGAACATGGCTTCGTTGAGATCAACACTCCCAAGCTGCAGCCTGCCGCCACAGAAAGTGGTGCCGCTGTCTTCCCCGTGAACTACTTTGGTCGCCGGGCTTTCCTTGCCCAGAGCCCTCAACTCGCCAAGCAGGAGGCTATCTCTGCCGACTTTGGCCGCGTCTTTGAGGTTGGCCCTGTCTTCCGCGCTGAAAACTCCAACACCCATCGTCACTTGACTGAATACACTGGTCTTGATCTGGAGATGGCTATTGACACCGACTACCACGAGGTCATCTCCTTCATTGACATCTTCCTTAAGGAAGTTTTCAAGACCGTTTATGCTTCCCGAGAGCTCGAGGTCATTCGTACGCGATGGCCCAGCAAGGAGTTCAAGTGGCTCGACGAGACCCTTATCCTTCCCTTCAGCGAGGGTCTTCAGATGCTTCGAGACGATGGACGTGATGTCGCAGTGGAGGATTTGTCTACTCCTGATGAGATGCGACTTGGCGAGCTTGTTCGTCAGAAGTACAACACCGACTACTATGTTCTCGACAAGTTCCCCGCCAACGCTCGTCCCTTCTATACTGCCAAGGACCCCGAGGACCCCACGTGGACCCGATCCTTTGATATCTTCATCCGCGGCCAAGAGATCTGCTCTGGTGGCCAGCGTATCCACAACGTCAACGAGCTCCGAGCCAACATGGCTGAAGCCGGTATGGTCGAGGATGGTATGGAGGACTATCTCACTGCCTTCGAGTTGGGTGCCCCCCCTCATGCTGGTGCTGGTCTTGGTCTTGAGCGTATTGTCGCTTGGATGCTCGAGCTTGGCGATGTTCGATACGCCTCTCTCTTCCACCGAGACCCCAAGTCTCTCCCCACCAAGGCTCCTGGCCTGCCTCACCCCGAGGCTGACACCACCAAGCCTCACCACGCTGACTCTCCTCCACCTTTGGAGAAGCTTATTGCCAATTACGGTGATGCCACCAACACATCTTGGCTCGACGATCGTTTCCAGATTTGGCGGCACGAGACCGGTGCTGCTATCGGCTGGGTTCAGCGTGAGAAGTTTGCCATGATCACTGGTGATCCCCTCTGTGACCGCAGCCAATACCCCCAGGTCATCCGTGCTTTCATCCACCACCTTACTGTTGACTTGCGTTTGACACCTTTCTGGATGCTTGTCTCTTTCGAAGTCCAGAAGATTCTCGCTGCTGAGCTGAGCTGGCGAAGCTTGACCTGTACTGAAGAGCAGCGTGTTGATGCTGATAAGCACAACAGCGCTCAAATCGAGGGACTGGCTGCCAAGACTCGCCGTGTTGAGCGTGAAGGAGTCAAGATTCACGAGGTCAAGGCCGATGAAGACTTCATTTCTCGTGCCAACCCTGCCATTGAAGAATGGAAGAACAACCGTAAGGGTAAGCAAGTGCATCTTACCGAGGTTCGTCCATGGATCGATCAGGAGCACCGCCGCTACTTTGCTGCCGAGAAGGACGGTAAGGTCATGTCTATGGTCGTTTTGGCCAAGCTTGCTCCTCGCCACGGCTGGCAAGTGAAGTGGGCTCTCGACTTCCCCGGCGCCGTCAACGGTGCCATTGAGGTCCTGGTCAGCTTTGCCCTATCCAACGTCACTGGAAAGGTCACTTTCGGTGCAGGTGTTTCTGAGAGACTCACAGCCGGCGAGCACGTCGGCGGAATTCGTGCCAAGTTCCTCAGCGCTACCTACCGATCTATTATCGACAGTCTCGGCCTCCGTCGCAAGGCTTCATTCCGATCCAAGTTCGGCGCCCTGGGAGAGGAGATTTACATCTGCTATCCTAAGAAGGGTGTCGGCCTGCGCGACTTGCAAAACGTGATCAAGTTCTTCACCGACTAAAAGATCAATCAACACGAAAAAGATACAAAACAAATACAGCATCATGACCGTGCTATCAAGCGAACGATTAGCGAGGGAAGAAAGGGGTTCTTTGTGTTTCTTAAGATACCATCATATTGATACCATACAGAAGATTGGACCCGTAAGGCGGGGGGGTGTTCAACGACGAATAACGAGCACGGCATCTGCGTTGGAGGAGTTGTTTAATGAAGTCTTGTTTTGGATGGGTTGTGTGATGTCGATTTCTTTTGTACTGGTTTGCAACATGTTTATTGTTTAACAATTCCCCCTTTAGATACCAAACCTGGATTAAAATCACTCTAGACGGCTTATCTTCAGCAGGCTGTGCCTGCTGATGTGAACCAATATTAGTAGCTACAGAATTCATATGTTTAAAATATCTGGGTCATGAACTGTGGTGCAGCTTGGTGTAAAATATGTTGGTGTGATCTATATCTGGAGAGATCATAAGTGCCTAACTTGCGTAGTCGCTCGCCCGCGCGCCCACATAGTTGAGTGTTGGAAATACAGCATCGAAGGGCCTTTTTTTTGGGTACAAAAAGCCGAGCAACATGAATGAAAATAAGTAGACAGCCATGAAAAGAAACAAAGAGAAAACAATAAACGTTTGTATGCCTGTGGTAATGCATGGCAGGTACAGAAAGGAAAATAAATCAGCGATGCCATAGCTTGAAAGACGAGAAGAACAAAGAAAAACAACAAAACCGTTACAGAACAAACCAAGACAGCCATCGAACATTCCTAAACCCGCCTCAACCCACCATCCTTGAACACTTCAGAGGGCCATGTTGACTATTTAGGTAAGCTATCAGTATAGCGACAGGATAATTGAGAAGAACGAGACTCACCCCTCGACTCCATACGAGGTCCTTACACAGCTGGATATTCCAGTTGAACCGCAAGAGTAGCTTCTCCGCAATGACTGGTGACAGGTTTGTCGCCCTCACCAAAGATATTATTGAACGCCTGCGACTGGGAGGCTCAAATACTGGCCCGGACTAACAGGTAGATTCTCGGCAGGGCCCAAGAAGTTGTCTAGAGAGATCGGCCCCGAACCGCGACGAGTTGGTGCCTGTTGCTGCTCAAGACCAAGAGTAGGAACGGTCGTATGAGCTGGAACTGTAACAGGAACGGGGGCAGACTGTTGATACTGTTGATCGCGTTGGCGTTCTAATTGATCGAGGCCTAATTTCCCATACGCCTGTTGTTGGATTCCAACTGGACTCCCATCCAGGAATAGCAGGTGGACGAGCGGGCGTCTCAATAGACTCGTTCATTTGGGCGTTGGTAGACATCTGCAATAAATATTAGTGACCGCGGTTTGAAATATTCAAAGCACCAAAGTAAAGAAATATCGTCGCGGTATTTTGTAGTTGGACTCGCAACACGGAATCTCTTAACAGCTGGACTTGATACTGGATAGAATGTAGCAGAAAACCACGAGCAAGCCAAGAGCAAGTGAAAACAGTTTGGTCAGATTCGAGAGGCAAGCGTGAACTTCAACGTTGGAAGAGGTACCGCGGCAGGAGGTAGAATTTGAGAGAGAAAAATGATTGCTTACCTTTTCCTTTGGAGATGTTGTCTTCTTCTTCTTCTTCGTGGGTCGTCTCTTTACGTTTGTAAAGGGGTATTGTGTTTGTGAAGTTGCGTTGATGAGATAATGTGCAATAATGAGCGATACAGATGTCGATGCAGAAGAGGAGAAGAAGTCAGAGAAAAATAAACACGAGAAGAATATTTAGGATGTGCGGAAGCCCTAACGTGACGCGAAGTTGATTCATTGATGAGACAGATTCAAGTTCAAGTGATAAGTGCCAGGCACTGCCAGGCACTGCCAGCTGCCAACGACCGTCAACGACCGTCAAGGTAATTTCTTACGACTAAATATAAAACCACCACGTGATATTTAAGTAAATACTGTCGGGCATATTGTACATATGCTTGCTTTGTCCCATGTCGTTAGTGTGGAGGTTACCACCTATTTACTGGTCAAGACCTTGAAGATGGTAAACATAGAGGTTTTGGTAAAGTCTTGATAGTGGCAGGTTATCAACATCTCTACTTTTGGTCTCATGCAATTCCCTTTCCCGCGGGTTTCAATTTGCCTAAGTGCTTGCAACGATGTTCTGTAAATTTCAAATGAAACGACAGTATCCTGTTGGCTCCGCCATAATATCCTCACTTTGATGTACCAAGGATACACATAATAGAATATAGGGATACTAAATCTCATGATTTTTGTAGCTTTGGTAGCGACAGAAGCCGGCGTAGCAAATGTCGCACTCCCAGTTCAGTCTTTTAGTCGCCACCACAGACCACTTTCTCGTCTGGTGAAAGCTTCGCATCCATATCCTCATCTTCATCTTTACACCAATTCCCCTCGTCATTGCTACAATACACCAGCCAAGCCTATCACATTTACGTTTGCATCTCCCCGTGATTTCCTTTACTTCGCTGTCCCTCCGAATAAGAAGCCTGACCATGTTTTCAGGTTCAGGGAGTTCTCCCGATCCATCAGAACTCTCAGACTCGAAATAACAGTCGTGAAACTTCAAGCTGTTAAGTCTCTGAAGGAAGAAGAAAGCATTAGGGAATGCTCCATCATATGAATAGCGGTGAGCGAATTGGCCACAGTAGACCTCGATATACTATCCGTCGCAGTCCTGATATACTGTATCATGATGTTCATCCCGATATACGGTATAATGGTGTTCATCGGCATTGCCAAACCACTTAGCCTCTTTGTCAACGATCCAGATCCTCTCGCCTTTGAAGCAGAAAGGGAGACAACCATAGGCTTTTTGCTTTAACAATCTCGCCAGGTACCCTCGCGCAGAGTTCTTATCAGCCAGGTCATATATGTGCTCTGATAGGTCCACAAGCCAGCTGCTGTCAAACTTGAGTGTAATGTTCTTGAGGCAGAGCTCTGAGAATATTGACCACCCAACATCATCTTTGCAATCATCTTCGTGATAATTTCTCTTGTAGCGGATGAGCGATATATATATCTATATCTGGATCATTTACTCGTTCTCGAAGATCGATCCAATCGTCCACTTGTATACAAAAGATGTCGTTGGCGGGGTCATACGACACTCCTCTTCGCCTTCGCATGATTCGGTAATTGCAGGATGAGGCGGCCCATTTCTACCAGGCCAGTCCGCACTGCACCTGTAAAGATACTCAGAATTGACAACAGCCCGCTTTTGTATTCTGACCCAGTCTTCAAAGTGTGTTGTTTTTGGCGATAACTTCTCTCGACTCTTTGCACGCTCTCCAAAGACCCCCACCGATCAACTAGGCGGATCTATTAATTTTTGTCGTAGAGATTTGTCCTGGAGCTTTAGGCCAGTCGCAAAGTATTGGCACTGCCTCGCCATTCCGCACGTCGATGTATTGCAGGCCGCCGTGGGAAGCCGGGGATCCAACATATGCCGCGTCCCAAATTTGCAGTCGCAGCTCGACAGGGGCGGATGATGCGTCTTCTTTACATATACTTAATGAAGTAGGTTTGTAAAAAGGTGAGGAAGTTGGGGGCTTATTAACAACTTATTCTAAACATTCAACGAGAGAGAGTATTATATTCGAGGGTTGGTTATAGTGTCCTAAAACTCCCCCATAAGAGCATTAAAACTCCGACACTGACTCATCCCTTTTTGTCTTAGTCTTCGCCTTTCCTTGTATGAGACTTTTGAAAGGCTGCCCTAGACATTGTAAACCAAAAGATATCGCTTTTTGTGACCTCCAGCGCCAGGAGTGTCAAGAGGGGCCCAGCTTTGAGTATTGATGCTGTCAAGTATGTAAGTTGATGACTGCATAGTACTGCCGTTTGTCATACCAGTATTCATAGGCTGTTTAACGTAACAGCATCAAAACGAAGTCCCTAGTCAGTCTAGTGGGTGACAGAAGAAATTACCTCTAAGCTTTAGGTTATAAAAGTAAATAAACTAAGTTCCTTGTCCAAATGGCATAAACTAATCTACTACTTTTATCACCCACACCTAAAGCGGACAAACTTTTTGATACCCCGAGGTCAGTGGCTGAGGCAATGTCAGTCTACTTGAACGTGTTGAGCTGCAGATTATTGCATGTTCGGACAGTTGAGCCATCCAGTCAAGAAACAGACTTTTCTTTCTTCATACACATAAACCAAAATCATAACAGCTGTCACAAGAAGTACACCATATCTTCAGATCTATAGGAGCCGAAACCTCTGTATAGGGGCGCCCCTCTCTTTCAATGCTGTTTCTGACATTCTTGGGTCTTTCACCGAAAGGTCTCTATGGCCATCTCTGCCCCAGAACGGCCTGCCATCATCAATTACAATCTCCTCAAATCCATTACTAAAAGGGACACCGTCCAGTCGAGGGTCTGTGTAACGGATAGAGTGTCCTTCTTTAACGAAACCATGCAGAAGAAACTCGTGATGCCATAGCCTTCCCCATCCGTGGAAGTCATTGCCAAGAAAGGCTTCAGCTGCTGAAAAACTGGGGTGATACGCTGGTCCGACGACAAGGTACGAGTTCTCTCTGATTTGACGCCGTAGAACAATCGATGTAGGAAGGCCGAGAAGCACAGCGACTGTGTCTCCCTCAGCTTCCATAGGAACACGAATAAAGGTTCCACGACATGTCTTTACACAGCCATGTACCGATCCCCCGACGGGTAAGCTCCGTATATATATATCATCTTTCTCCCACGACTTCTGCATATTATCTGTCCCATACACATATTCGCTGCTTATCCATAATCGTATCTTTCGTCTCCAATCTTTCAGACTATGAAGTGAATACACTTCAGGGGCATGTGACGTTTGCGTACTGTAGTCCCTGACCTGCCCATAGGTGGGAATCATTATCAATTGGTCGAGGATTGAGTCATCTTGGAGCGATTCCTCGTCAACCAAAGACAAGAACGTATCAATGACCCTTTGCCGGAATTCGCTAAGAGGTTCGACTAATTCTTTAGGATGAAGAGGACGAGGTTCGTTATAGATCTCATCGCACGCCACTCCAGCCGCTTCCAACACACATGACTCGATCAGATCTATTGCAGGTGAAGAATTGCCCCCCACGCTAGAGTCAACAGTAAGATCTCCCCGTGCCTGTAATATTATTCTAGGGCAGGGCAAAAAAGGTTATGTGTAGGCATCGGAGCCACGATGCTTTGTTGTGAAGTTAAACATAGATGAAGTTGAAGGTGAAGAACTGTCTGACTACAATATAGTCCATGGTGACTGATTCGACCAGTTCGGAACATGACCGCAATGCATCCATCGCCAGGGTACTCCAAGAGGTTTCTGGACCTAGCCATACTATTACACACAAAGGGTAGAAGTATATATGGTGAATTTTCTGAACTTGGACAGCACGGTTATTAAGATCGTTCTGGTCTATACAGATAGAGTCACACCATAGTAATCGCTTTCTTTGAGCATGTCGGAGAGCTCTTAGAGCTGCGGCCAAGTTTCTGCCGATAGTGTATGCAGACAGGTCTGATTGGCTACAGAGGGTACATAATGGGGTCAAACGTGGAAGAGTGGGGTCGAGCGTTGAAACCCGGTCCGCAACCTTATTTAAATTGGATGCACGTGACCCCCTAATGTGCCGGGTATCAAAACAACAGAGAGAGTAGAATCAATACAACAAGTCCAAGGTGCAGCACACGTTTGAACAAAGTCCATAGGAAACGATAGTATATTCTAAGTAGCGCCAGTGCTGAAGTGGTTGTGTGGGTCAAACAACTGGTTTGATGACTTCTGTAACGATATGGAAACATGATTCACAAAATCAACCCCGATATCAACACAACATCAAGAAGGCAACGTGGCCGAGTGGTTAAGGCGACTGCCTCGAATTAGTTGGCTTATTGTAAGCAGTTCCCTTCGGGGGCGCAGGTTCGAATCCTGCCGTTGTCGATATGTCTTTTTGCGTTGTGTATCCATGGTGTTGTGGGTTCCAAACTAGCTTTTTGCAAGCGGTGAGATTTTGGTGGGTCTGAAATGAGGAAACATAAAATTGATAAGAAGAAAGGGTAACAGTGGGCCCTTTCCGGGCCAAACAGTGCTCAGTTGTTGCTGTGGAACAGTGTCAGTGTTCAGTATGCAGTCGCTGGCGGTTTGATTCTCAGACCAATTACCGTACAACGGCAAGAAATTGGACCCTACAAATTCTTTCTTAACATCAACTCTTAAGCATAGAGTGATGTCTGAAGCCTCGGTGAGCAAAATGACTTGGATTTTCGTTACCTGATGATACTTGAGGTCGAAAACCTCGATAAATGAAACCAACATCTGGACAAATTATAGGTGGTATTGATAAAAATAATAAATCACGGCTATAACAACATACTGAACTATCTAGATACCGAATTTCTACTGGCTGATATTAAGCTCACCAACAAGAGCCACGACAGAAGCGAAACCAGCATCGGTGGTGGGACGAATCAAGAGCGTTCCATTCCCCCAATCCCACTCGGCAATATGCGCATTCTCCTCGGTAGCTTTATCGGGATCACCCTCTGGAGTAGCAGGTATACCAAAGACACGTACAGAGCCTTCCGATTCCTTCGCTTGCTCAAACATGTCGTCGACTTGTCGAGCAAGCTTGTCGTCTCGGATACTGATTTTGAAACCGAGGTTTCTTACCACGACGAGATAATCTGGGAAGGCAAGCTTGCGAGACTCTTCGGAAGCTGTGGTCGAAAGTTGGTATCTTCGACCAGGACTGGGAACATTCCTGTTAAGTAATGTTAGTTTACTCCATGTTCACAGGGCTGTGGAACCTACCAGTCGCCAGCTGGAACTGCGATAGTTTGAATCTCATCGTATGAGAATTGAACGTCCAGGTTCGTATCAGTATCGACAGAACCAAAAGACAAAGGCTTCTCATTCGTGCTTCCTTTGCCACTGGAGAATGACAACCATGGGCCGTAAGAAAAGCCGTCTGTAGCAGCATGACCAAAGTCAGACTCGTTGACGTGCTTTCCATCTGCAACATTAATCTGTGTAGATGAGTCTCCATCGCCAACTCCGTTCATCCAGTGCTCAATCTGGGACGTGTACTGCGGAGAGATGAACTCCGGGACATATGTGATGGCATGCGGTATCCTGTCTTTCTCGAGGAGTTCTCTGGTGATCTCAGCTGATGCGTGACAAGCTGGCATGGTGATTCTGTACATGTTAGATGATGTCCAAGCTCAGTAAACACCTGGTTGCTTACCCATCAACATATTGCCCACCAATCAAGGCTTGAATGATTCTGTTGAAATCTCTTGCAAGCTGACTGGCAGCTGGACCACCAGCGCTGAGGAGGAGAGATTTGTAATCTGCAGCCACAGCTTCAACCTTTGACTTGGCAGCAGAATATGCTGGTGCATGCGAAGGCCACCACTGAGAAAAGTCTTCTTCGCCGGTCAACCCATAACCTTCTTCCTTCTCAAACTTAATTAATGCGCGCTCCCTCTCACGCAGAGCTTGATCAAGTGCGCTTGTTAGGTTTCGTCCTGTCATAGTGATACGAGTTTGATTTCCATCGCCCTAAAGTCTGTTAGAAATGTATGTATTGCTGATCAAGATTACATACGATTTTGACCGAGAGTAGATATCTGGTTCTATGTTAGCTCCATAGTCTCAATCAAGGGTTGTTTATCTTACTCTAAGAGACATTGAGTGTAGGTCTTATGGTGAGATGGATCGAAGAACAAATCATTTGTCTGCAGGAAATTGTTGATAATGTTGTTGATGCCATAGTTTGTATAGGCTGGATCGACATCGGGAGACGCAACGGGCGCCTTTTGAGCCTTCTTGGTAAAGAAAAGGGCAGGCTTGTGTCCAGGCAGACCACCAACAGCATTTTGGACTGCCTTGCAGTACGCTAGCCAAAGGTACTTGTCAACTTCGGAGACGGACATTTTGGAATCAGACGCTCAAATAGGTAGGATAGAAAAGAGAAAGGATGGGGAGATCCCTAAAATTACGATCGGCGGGCAAGATAGGGTCGGGTTTTAAGGAATTCTGACAAGCCATGTCTCTCCTGTTGGTAATGGCACATTATTCAGCTTCGATTGAATCTGGACCTGAGACTAATGGTCCTCAGCTGCAGTGAGCCACTAGGGAATAGCTTCAAACTCTATCAGATGTGATGAGCTTTGCGAGGCTAGTGAGACACTTGCATCGATAAATCTTCCACCGCGGAGGCTCGACCATGTCTCCGGGCCAAAGTGGCTTGGGAGTTCAAGACACGGCTTCGAGCAAAACGATGCCAGTGACAAAGTAGATGCATCCGCACCGACTATCGACTGACAGATGCTACTACTGATTCGCCAATTGTTTTTAGCCGAGTAGTCTCGAGCGTTGCTCGTGCTTCGTAAAAGGTCTCCCTTGCATTGTGCCTGGGTTTAGAGTTTAATTGGCAGGTAGTACCTGGGGGAAGTAGAGTACGTATCCCTCGATCGAAAAGCCACCATTCCTAGACCCAAGTGATCTAGACTAGCCGGTTCCCCGCGTAGCAGAACACAGAACTCGGTGGCTTGTGATCAAGGGTTCAAAAACGCTGCATTATGAATTACTTTCGAGAATCTGCGGCCGCAAAGCGAGAATAAGTCGCATTGATTCAATTGTTAAAACCATGAGATTCACTGACTGACCGCCTTTGGGTTGTAATGGTAATGGCTCATTGGCTGGAGTGACACTCATTGAAGGCGCTTCAAGATGTCACAGAAATGTAATGCAGTCTTGCCACAAACATACCCATTAAATCCCGCAGAGCTTGCGCTTTGGGCACTGGATTTGGAACAGGAACGATGCTATGGAGCTCCCATGCGAGGGGAAGTTAAATTAGTTTGATAGATTAGCGGACCGACGCGTTGGTTCAGTCTAAACTCCATCGCACGTTCTTGCTCGTACCGAGGTAGCGATGGCAAAGAAGCCACGAACCCAGGCAAGAATGCGGCTGAGCATTAACTCTGCAATAGGAATGAGGCGTCAGAGAAACGATCGAGCTCCACTGTCCAGACCATAGGGTAGCAGTAGATATCGACATGGAGAAGAAAATGACTTGGACACTTTATGGTGGTTGAAAGAGGCCTTTTGCACCAAGTATTTCTTTCTACCTAATCTTGGGTCTCACATGCTCTGCTGCCCCAAAGTCGTCCAACATTCGAAGCCGCATCTGGAAACTTCTAGTGCAGTCATGAATGCCATCTGACGGTGATAAAAACCCAAGGGCTTGGTATGTGGCGTTGCAAAGTAGGTGGTTTTAAGGAGATAAACTTAAGGATACGGTATTCAAGCATAACCCACATGGCAAACGGAGGTCTATTCATCCTTTCCCATCTGCCGATGATTGTGGGTATCTCGACCAGGGGGGGAATGACATGCCTCCGCTTGTCAATCTCACAAACACGCTTTATGACAGTCCTACCCTAAACTGATAATATTCAAGAAGGCATCATCTAAACTAGAGAACTCTGGTTGTTCTGACATGGCATTCACATAGTGTAGTACTTGCCAATCCAATTGAGAAATGCGAAAAACACTGTCAGTCGTATTCATCATCTCTGTATCTAGCTTTCATCACCGCGAAAGTCCAGCTTCGGAAGACTCACATAGACGGGAGTTTCTGCAATTGACCAATCGGAGTAATTATAATAACAAAGTGTCTGGACTACATATGCACTCGCAATCATCAATTGTTGTTATTAAAATGTCATCTTTCTTTGGCTGCAAACTCAGCCTCTTTCGGGGCTCGGGATGTGGGAGCGGAACCTCCTTACAAGGCTCGGCAGCTTGCGTGTGTCAACACCAAGAAAAAGCCACAACGAACAACCAATCGTCGTCACCTCTTTGTACTCTGACACGCACGGATATGATTTTGCAAGTCTTCTCATAGGACAGGCAACGACAACCCCTGCGTCATGCCAGATACCACCCTCGGTAGGATTCCACTTAGTTGCCGTCTATGCTTATGCTTCATGCTTAGCTTCTTCACTAGCATTTGACTGACTCCATCTGGAGAGATCGTCCTTCTCGATATTTTTTTGACGGAACGCGTCAGTCACCGCGAATGTCCATGTGTTTCACTCTAGATGTTACCATGGCGGTATTGTTGAGAAAGACCACACGGTATGTGGGCTATCATAGTCATCAACAACGACAAAGATGAACCAAAGACAACTCTTGCAACTCAAGATACATAAAAGCAGACAACTCCCAGAGTTGAGCGAATACTTCATTCACCCAAGTCATCCAAACACCCCAGAAACCAAAATCACCCCCAATCCTCACAAACCACCACCAAAATGCCTTCCATCAAGAACGTCCTCGCAAGCTTCGCTCTCGCAGCCAGCATTGCTTCAGCCCATCCCGGACACGATATAGCCCATGAAGCCGCAGAGCGCCGCGACTTTCTCAGCTCCGTCAAGAGATCATCTCTCGCTCACTGCTCCACTAAGCTCAAGGCTCGTGGTGTTGAGGCCCGAAATGTCGCTCGTCGCTCAGCTCAAGTCAACAAGGCTCGTGCCAAGCGTGCTTTGAAGAAGAGAGCTGAAGACGCCCTGAACACTTCCCATAACCAGACCGATCAAGGCTTCACCGAGTGCACTGATGCTGCTGCCCTTTTCGCCAGCATCAACTCTTGCGTCTTGACCCCTGAGGTCACCCAAGGTCCTTACTGTAAGATACCCTCCATACAATGATCTACATACATATACTGACACACGATAGACGTCGCTGGCGAGTACGTCCGAGAGAATATCATCGAAGAGCAAGACGGACTCAACATTGTGCTCGACTACCAGGTCATCGACGTCGAGACTTGCGATCCTGTTCCCAATGTCTACCTCGAGATGTGGCACTGCAACTCCACCGGCGTTTACTCCGGCGTCGTTGCAAACGGTAACGGCGACAGCTCCGACGAGTCAAACATCGACAAGACCTGGCTTCGAGGAATTCAGAAGACCGACAGTGATGGTGTTGCTCAATTCGAGTCCATCTTCCCTGGTCATTACACCAGCCGCGCGACTCACATCCATGTCATGGTTCACACCAACGCCACTCTCCTCGCCAACCACACTCTTGGCAGCGACAACTATGCTAGCCATGTCGGACAAGCCTTCTTCGACCAAGATCTCATCTCTCAGGTCGAAACTCTGGAGCCTTATGCTTCCAACACCCAGGAGATTACCCTCAACGAGGATGATGGTATCTTGAGTGAGGAGCTCAGCACCGACGGTGTCGACCCATTCATGGAGTACACTCTCCTCGGAGACAGCGTCAACGATGGTCTCTTTGCTTGGCTTGCTTTCGGCATCAACACTACCGTTTCCAACTCTGTTACTCCTGCTGCTTACTACTACAAGGAGGGTGGTGTTGCCAACGGAAACAGCGGTGGTGCCCCTGGCGGCGGAGCCGGTGGTCCTCCCTCCGGAATGCCTTCTGGATCCCCCCCTGGGTCTACCCCTTCCGCTACTCCTGACGCCGAGTAAATCGAGAAACGCAGACTAGAGTGATCTTTGGATCAGATCTTTTGCCGCACATCGTTTTGTTAGCCGATCTACCCGATGTTGCCGAGTTCGTGGCTGCGCCGTAGGACAGGGGACTCAAGGGAGGAGAGAATTTATAGCTAGCGTGCAGTTCTCAGTCAGACACTGAGTCAGATCTTTTTATTATAGAGTAGTAGAATACGTTGGAGATCTTTAGATGCATCTTGATAGAATAAATTATATGGTTATCTTGTACCAATTGTCTCTTTAAAATATCTGTAAAATTCAGGTATACAAACCAGGATATTCCACACTTGTGGTTTCACATTGACAACACTATTAGGCTTTTCGCTACCGCAGTCAGGTTCAATTTTGTTGAAGCAATCGACTGTGCCGGTGATATGACTCCGGGTGCAATGTCAATATCCGACGCCGCATATCGAGTGCCGGAGCGCGCAGAACCTTTATGGAGCCTCGTCATATGTTAACTAACAGATGAACAATCATAATAATCCGATTGGGGGATGTTTCGCGTAGGAAGGTTTTGGAACCGGAAATAAGAATGCGAATCCAATATGTCATGTCGTTTGTATATAAGCATCGGATGCTCCGGAGCTGAGCAGAATTGAGGCATGATCTGATGGATTAACTTCTACCAATTTCAACTCATATTATTTTAATAGCTTGACTACAATTTCCCTTCATCCTTTGTGTAGAGTTGATCTTTAGCCTGATCTGGATCCATAATTATGAGTTTCCAAAGAGTCGGCCTCGTTGCCTTGCGTAGTATATACTTTCTTTATACTCACCAAGGCCACTGTCACTAATAAATTTATTAGCAACTTCGGTGAGGCCAAGCATGATTCTCACTCGCAACACCACCAGAATAGCCCTTACTCGTTTGTTGTCTCAACAGTCACAGTGAGTCTCCCAGCCAAAATCATTATATCTCATTCATCACCCAATAAGAACGGCCCTGACATTTGCCTAGAGCCCCCATCATCACAAAGCTCAGGCCTGAAGAAGGTCAGCAGATTCTTGTAAAACAGCGACTGAACCGCCCTGTAACTCCGAATCTCGGTATCTATAAGATCGAGCAAATCTGGTTCAGTGCTTCGGCTTGGACCAGAATCACTGGTCTTGTCGTGGGTGGTACAGCATATCTCACACTAGGCGCTCATGCTGTGGCTCCTTACCTTGGACTAAGCTTTGACTCTGCGGCTTTGGTATCGGCTTTTGGTGCATTGCCTTTTGTTGCCAAGGCTGCTATCAAGTTCGGCCTGCTGGGGTTTCCTTTTTCGTACCATTTTATTAATGGGATCCGGCACCTGGTGTTTGACTTGGGAATCGGATACAAGAAGGCTCAGTTCAAGAAATCAGAAGCAGCCACGTGGATTTTCAGTGTCATAAGTGGACTTGTATTGGCGTTCTGGTTGTAGTATTAGCATTTGCTTGTGGTGTTGGCTGGGGAAGAAAAGGATACGTAAGGAAATGAGGGAAAGAATCACAGACGATTGTCTAGTTTCGGATGAGCCAACCATGCATTATCGTGGTTTCAACCCAAGCTGGGCTCGGATTGCAACAGGCTGTGATCGAAGTGGTGAGTTGTTGATGTTAACCTTGAACTTGAAGGAGCAGCAGCAGCTTCTGGAGTAGCAGCAACAATAACAACAACAACAACAACATCAGTCTGCACATGTTGGATCTGGACCTTCCTCTTTGAGGTTACGGCAAGAAAACACCATGCCATGGACAACAGCTTTTGTTCGAGAATACCTAAACAAAACATGTCAAGCAATGACAAACAGCCAATTTATGCCATGGAGGTGTCGAATCACACCCATAATTGATATTGCGAGTTCGGTGTCATCGTTGATTGCTTCACTAGATACCCATTATCAAATTAATCTTGCCATGGTACTATTACCTCATGTGTCACAGCCATTAGATAACCGACATTTAGCCTTGCGATAATGGTTGACTCATCTTTCACAATTTCAGGTACCTAAGTCGGAGTCATAATTTCTCAACTTCCTCTTAGTTGAACAGAGAAACAAGTTGAAGACAGAAACAACTACAACTATGGCCGATTTTGTCGAGGTCTATTCTAGCGTTCCAACGGGGCTACTGACGCTCTTGAGCAACCAGTTACCCTACTCTTTACCCCTCCTTCGTCGACTACAGTTCACCAAGCTAGAAGGAGGACTGCGAGAAACAGCAAATATTATTCTAGCAGCTGACTCCAAACTTGAAGAGTCCCCCAAGAACTTCACGGCCATGTACGTTGACGTGGGGAGTGGTCCCGACACACAGGCATGGATCTACTCGACTTACGAACACCCCGACCAAGCTATGACCAGGGACACGACAATCTATGAGAAGCAACTCGGCAAGATTGTCCAAAAGAGTATCGAAATAGCAAAGGACTACGGCCGAGAGCTCGTATATGGCGATGCTGTCTTGCTTGGAACACTTCACGACTCTGTTGGTGAGCTTCTGCAAGAAACAGGGCGAGTACAACCGCGTGAAACAGGAGTATACGACAAGTGGCTTTTCAAGTATGAGGATATACCCAAAGATGAAGTAGAGTTGCCCGAGGGTATGAAATGGGGGACAGCGACAGAGGATGATTGCCGAATTGTCGTCTCGCGAACTAATATTCCTAGGACTGTGTAAGTCTTGACAGCTTGAGGTATGCATCTTGCTGATTAAATGCTGTAGACAGGTCCTGCGTCGTATGCCAAGTCTGATGATCAAGCTTGAAGATGGAACTCCTGTGTCTTGGGCCTTCCTGGGTATTGTCTTTCAATTTTGATTACGTGGCTCAGCTCTAATCGTGCTTAGGTTTCGACGGCTCATTGATCAGTCTTCACTGTGAAGTAAGTATACAACCATTGACCGAGACGAAGGAAAGCTGATCATGTCCAGGAACCGTATCGTCGACGAGGACTCGCCAAGACACTCGCTGCAAAGCTGTTTCGTGAAAGGTCCCTTGACTTTGCGGATGATGGCTGGTGTTGTGCGGATGTGGCACCTGATAACGGAGGGAGCAGGGGGATGTGTAAGAGCTTGAATGGAAAGCCCTATTGGAGAATTTCATGGTGAGTGGCTTCTTTGAAGATGATTTCTGATCTACCCCGAACTGACAATTTCAGGGTTTTGCTTAACGTTGGAGAGGAAGTACCAGGCCAGAAGAACGGAACAACATGAAAAAAGGTACCGGGAAAGATGTGGCAGCAGGCTTTCACATTGACGCAATGTATCAAAGTGATGAAGTAGCCAGAGAAAGGGATAAAAAACAAAGATTAGATCAAAGAACACGATAGAGGTCTTGGACAATACAGGAGACTTGGATAGAGAGAAACAAGCCCCCCCGAGATGGCGAGTCGTCATAACCCTTGACTTATTTGATCTGTTAACGAATTCATGGTCCACTCAATCGCTCGGGCCTCATTAGAAAAGCAAGGGTCGTTCTCAGGGCATCGGTAGTTTGTCACAGTTCGGCTATAGTCTCGAGTGCAAAGACCAGTATCTAGTCCAAGTCCAAGCTGAATGTTGTGGATTTCGGAGAGACAACGGAAGCTTCCGCTTTCACATCTTAGGCTAAGTATCAGCAAAGCTTATTCTTCCTTAGGATAACCTCTACCTTGGGATTTAATATATATAGATTAATTTGGTTGGCAAAGGCTTATCTGATATTTATCCATATTAACTGCAGCCCTGCACGGTGGTACGTATCGTCAATATCACTCCTGGCGGCTAAAAGGGTATGTCACTTTTCAAAGTTATAGGTTGCCGAATAAGTCCTTTGACAGCGGCATTAATACCATGAATGTTTATTGGAAACGGTATTATTTCCATCCAATCGCATTATAAAACAAGTTTCCAGTGGTGTCAATCACTTTTCCTTTTCGGTTTTAAAAGCTACAGATCAAAAATAGCCTCGTAGCCGGTTATTGTACCTGAAACGATATAACTTTGACACCTGGACCTGGCTTCTTGCCATGTTTCAAGTTGAGCAAGGTTCGCTGAATGCCAAGGTGGGCAAAAGTCCCGAGACGCGTCGTCGACTACGGTGACACTATGTTTCAATCGAAATTAATTGTGGCCCCATATGGTCAAGCCCGACGAACGACTAAGAAATTGAGTTTAGTTGACAGGAAACGAGACAAGTCGTTCTATAGCATGTCCTGTTGTTTGTAAACTGTTGTTTCGTTGCAAGAGAAGAGATGCATTCAAAACACCAAACACGATATAGTCGTGTGACGACGTAAACACTATTATGACATCAAGTCTCATCAATGATGTGATGACGTTCTATATCGAACCAATATTAACATTATAATACTACACAAGATCTCGAAATCACATTTAGCCGGAGGAAATATCGCCACGAGGCCTGCCAGAGCATGAATATCTCCTTGGCATATCGGCATTCTCGGCCCACGATCGATTCATGTTCCTTTCCTGACTGGCAACAACGCATTGAATTCACTGTTTCACAAACATGAACAAATCGCCAAGTCGGTCGCTTAACGGACGGAAAAATTAACAAGTCGATCCTCCTTCATTAACATGGTCCGATCGGCAACTCGGCCCACGCCCTGGTAAGCACGCGGTAGTTGTTTCAGCCTCAGCAACCCCATGAAACAAGAGACTTTCTTCTCTAGACTAGACTACTCTGTATATATCTACTATTTCCTCTGCCTCCTCTTGGTCGAATCATCCTTTCAGCTCACCATCACTCGCTTTACATTCACTCTTATACATTCTTTTCTTTTCTACTTGATTCAGGAATCAATTCCCTTCCACCAAAATGGTTCGCATTACTTCCGTCTTCGCTGGGCTGTCGCTCGTAGCTGGTTCTATCGCCGCGCCCTCTCCCGAAGGCCTATTCTCCAAGCTTGCCAAGCGAGGCGGTACCCCCAACAGCTCCGGTATGAACGATGGTTTCTACTACTCTTGGTGGTCTGATGGTGGTGCTGAGGCTACCTACGAGAACGGCCCTGGCGGCTCTTACACCATGTCTTGGCAAACTGGTGGCAACGTCGTCGGTGGAAAGGGTTGGAGCCCCGGAAAGGCTCGGTAGGTCATTCTCAAACATCCAACCATGAATTCATACTGATATCTCTAGAACCATCTCTTACGAGGGAGAGTACAAGCCCAACGGCAACAGCTACCTCTCCGTCTACGGATGGACCCGAAACCCTCTGATCGAGTACTACATCGTTGAGCAGTTCGGTGACTACGATCCCTCCACCGGAGCCCAGAAGAAGGGAACTGTCGAGGTCGATGGCAGCACCTACGAAATCTTCACCCAAACCCGTACCAACGCTCCCTCCATCGATGGTACCCAGACCTTTGAGCAGTACTGGTCCGTTCGCAAGGACCACCGATCCACTGGTAGCATCGATGTCGGTGCTCACTTTGATGCTTGGGCGAAGAACGGCATGAAGCTCGGTACCCACGACTACCAGATTCTTGCTACTGAGGGTTACTTCAGCAGCGGAACCTCCCACATGACCGTCTCTGAGGGTGGTGCTTCTTCCGGCGGTGGTGCCTCCACTGGTGGTGACAGCTCTGCTCAGCCTGACACTGGTGCTGGTAACGGTAACGCTACCCAGCCCGATGCCGGCAACGGTGGTGATGCCGGTGCTGGTGCTGGAAATGGTCAAGGCGATGCCGGCAATGGCCAGCAGCAGCCCGGTGCCGGCCAGGGTCAGGACCAAGGACAGGGCCAGGGTAATGGTCAGCAGCAGCCTAGCTTCGGAAACGATGGTCAGCAGCAGGGTGGTAACCCCTTCCAGCAAGGTGGTGCCCAGCCCCAGCAACAGCAGGCTGCTGGCGAGTCTTGCCAGAGCAACTAAGGTGGCAAATCTGTTGAGCACGGGACCAGTCGCCAGTTTCTCTATCCGTGAGAAACACAAGTGATCGGGCTGTCTGAAAGCCGTCAATCTTTGGATGATGGATGTTGTCAGCTTGTGCCTTTTGCACAGAAGTGAAAGGAATCGTATTTATTTCTTGTATATATGAAATATTTGCTCGCAGCTTGCTACAGCTACACACAACGATCCCATACACAAGTGACTGACTTGAAACCATATTATTTGTGCATAAACCACTACTTCTCATTTAAACAAAATAGGCAATTCACAGTATGTAGACGCTGCCAGGGTCTGAAAATACTTGCATCCATGTAAATACCAGTATTCAGTGGCTCCACCTCCAACTCCAACTGTTGTTTCGCCCAGACTTGAATCTGCAAGCACTCTGCGACCCCTACTAGCTCGTCTTGGCTGGCTATCTCCGTATTGGGAGGCTTGGCTCTCACGGTACAATGGGTGAGATGAATTGATTACTGTATGCTACTTTCGAGAGGCTCTTATGATATTTATTTACATGTAGCCTGATTTATGCCTCCAGCATTCCACCACCGCCAAGAGCCAGCACAGCATCGAGATGCGTCTCAAAAGAACAGTAGATGGATGATATTAGAAGAGAAAGCAATGAATATAGTCAAAAGTCCACCGATGTCATCGACGCCGTGACCTCGCGCCCCGTTATCACTATTGGCGCTGCTATCATCCCCGTCTGTCTTTCGAGTCCCACTAGTGCTTGTCGGCTCAGAAGTGATATCTTCTCCCGTGCCCGTCACCCTCGCATCTGAGTCCGTAGTCTTGCTGGGTATCTCAGTCAAACTCGTAGTAGGCTTCACAACGGCTGCAGCAAGACTATTTCGAACCTTTTTGACGTCAAGGTCACAAGGCTTTGGTTTTGGCGACGCATCCTCGGCAAGAATGGGACAGCCAACTGTGTGATTCTTTTGAAGCTTAATTGCAGTTCCCCCAATGGCGCAGCCGTCGTATTCAGCAATAGCTTTGCGAGCAGTCTTTGCGCCTGGACGAAGAGCGAAGGTGACATTTCCCGAGCGTTGAAATTGGTTGTTTTTCAAGAGGACGCTGCCATCAGGTCGTGGTTCACAGGTAGTCGTCCATCGAAAATCCCACTTTAGAATGCAAGAATCCTCTTCGCCACGCCAATACTGGAACTGATCTTCGTCCGCATCAGCAATGGCTTGACTGGCATTGAGAAAATAGTATGGCTCCGAGTCGGGGAGAAAATCCAAGTAGAGTCGACCAATGCCAGATAGTGTGTAAGCGCAATTGAGCTCCCAGTTGAGGGTGCCGCTAAAGGTGGCTAAGACTGGAGCGTTTTGAAGGCCGAAGATGACGGGGAATGGTGCTTCTGCTGCGTATGTATCTTCTCGTGGGAATACGACGTCGACTTCTCCAATGGCAGGGAACGAGACGACATCTTCGTCGGAAGCAGATGCCAAGATTAAGAAACCTAGGCTGATGACTGTTGAAGCAATGGTACGCATAGTTACTCAAATAACGTCAGTTACCGAAGAAGAATGAAAGGGATGGTTCGAGACTGAGCGAACTCAGTGGAAACAAGGATGTATTTGAGCCATTTGTGAAGTCCTGGAGTAATGGTCAGCCCTTCGAGCATGGACCTATCCCTGTTCATTGCATCCAGAACCAACTCGATTTGGGTTCCAGCTGAAAAGGCTGAAACCCAATTAGCGTATCAACTTTAATTACAACTTAATTTCCTCCAACAAGAGAGGAAAAGTCACTATTACGCCGACAAAAAAGTTGTATAAACAACGGCAGGAGCCTAACCACTCGGCCACGTTGTCTTATTGATGTTGATATCATAGCTGGACTGCAGATTGACCCTATGCTGTCGACCAGATCACCATGCTGGGAGGTGGACTCTTAGCAATACGTCTAACAGACAGAAAACTGTCTGGAGATTCGCTCAATAGGGCTTTTATTCGATTTCTGGTCATTAGGTCCCCTCTTGAACTCGATATGCTAGTGTTACACCTGTGCGAGAGGTCATGGGAGGATGGCGTATAGCTAGTAAAGCCACTTGTTTATTTACCAGGATCTCGGTGTTTTGTGCAAGATAGCAAAGAATAATAGTTCTCTAAGGTACGAGGAGCTGTTTACCCTCCTCAGCTGTTACCTTTATGTGTTAGGTTGTTTGAGGCCGTTCGTAAGTTGGACGAATATGTAACCGCGTCCCAATCTCGATGCCTCCTAACCTGTTTATGAAGATCCAGAGATAATGTAGGACTGTAAAAAAGTCAGAACAGCAGTTTGATAATACGAAGGGTGTGCTTACTAGATCATGCCAGGCCACACCAGCATATTCAGACTCGCTCTTACCGTAGTGCTCGAACCCAAGCTTTTGATAATATGGCACGAGGCGGTCATAGGTCAAGATTGAAATTCTATCTGCTGCATTCATCTGCTTCATTCTTTCGATGTATGCTCGCATAATAGCCTTTCCCAAACCAGACCTCTGGTAGTCGGGGGAGACAGCAAGGGCGTGAAGAGCAATTGTTCTTCCATCTTTTTTGTGGCCAACGTCGTAGCCACCCTGAGGGTCAGACTTCCAGTTGGGAGGGTAATCCATATCTTCGTCTCTGACAGGCTTGTTGGTAGACTTCGTAGATATGACGTGCGCAAGGAGCACATCATCGTTGGATCCAGATCCTTCTACAAATGGTATGTCCTGAGGGATAGTCGATGGTAAACTAGTCCCTGCACGGAGAAACAGACCCATGCATAGCTCCGGACATACTGTCAAACGATATTCGATCTGTAAACGAGTGTGAGATCGATATCGTCCTCTTGGGGATTTACATACCTTTTCGCGAGTTGCTGCTTCAGCTGGTGGAAATGCCGCAGTTTCGACGACTAGTGACCGCTCCAGGTCATTGATGTTGAGTTCTCTGACGTAGAGTGACATTTCTTCAAGGTTTATCCAAAGTAATTGGAAGAATATATATCTGTACAATGTCTGTGTTTTGGTGATATAAATAGGTGATGAAGTCGAAGTTGATGGAAGATGCAGGGGCGGGGTTGAGTGGGGCCAGTGTCTTTCCAAGGGCGCGCTTTTCGACTGATCGTCATGAGGTAAAAGAAGCCAAATCAGAAGGATACTAATGAAGAAGTGTATAAATCAAATGACAGATAGCACATGTCGTTCTAGGCAAGCTCCTCCGTAACCTTAGCAGGCTGATACGCCGCTCAGGGATTCAAGCATGCATTATGAATACCGAAACCTTATATTGGGTTATAAACTCTATGAAATTCCGCTACTCGCTGTTTCGATGTAATATCGATAGCAATGTGGCCAATCAAGCAAATGATAGTTTCAACCAGAGTATTGAAGTATCAAGTGAAATGGAATAAATCAATCTTTCTCGCAATTTATTGATATAAACTGTACATGTGTTGAAAACTCAGTGCATATATCGCCAAGTCACAGCCTTATCTCCCTTAGCAGAAAGCTCTTCTTCTGAGATGGTCTCGTGCTCGCCAGCCGCCATTCTTCTCTCGCGGCTCTTGTTAATGCGGCTGTAGCTAAAGATCAAGATAAGAGCAGCGATGATGCCTGCGCTAATGAAACCAAGTTCCAAAGCATGACCCAGAATGTAGCGAGGACCGTCCTTTTGTCGGTAAAAGTTGGATGCCATAGCCTAGAATTGTTAGTAAGATCGACTGAACCCAGGAGAGAAAAGGCACTTACACCGCCAAGGTTTCCAACACCAATTTGAATAGCCATGCCAACACTTCGCTTGTAGCTTCCCGACAGGTTGTTGGCCAGCCATGTGATAACTCCAGGGAAGGCTGGGTAGATGGCGCAAGCTGCAATGAAGACTCCACCATAGACAACCTTTGGGTTGTTGGTAGAAATGCACCTGTATAAAATTCAGCAACGATTCAATTAATCAGGAACCAGACAAGACTTACATCGAGAAACCCACAATCATGACACAGAGGAATGTGACGATAAATGGACTCCTCTTTCCAACTCGATCCGAAGTCCATGCAACAATCACAGCCAAAATAGCTGCTGTGATGTAGATAGGCACAGTCATGAGCTGAGCGGTACTTGAACTGTAACCAAGATTTCGGATAATGGTGGGCAAGAAAAGGCTGATTCCGTAGAGTGGACAAACAATCTGTCAACCTGTTAGCATCACTCACAGAATATCGAGCATGGGTCGGACTTACTCCCCAGTAGACAAAGATATTGACCCAGATCTGCCAGTCCTTGAATGCATCCCAAACGTAAGCCCATTTGAACTCATCACTCTGAGCGACACGAGACTGGCTCTGACCCGCCCCTTTTTGCTGACCCTGATACTTGAGTCGGAAAACCACAAAGGCACGCTCCTCTTCAGTCAAAAAGCCCGCGGTTTCTGGGAAATCGTAGAGAGCCCAAAAGGCAATGATGGCAACAATTACAGTGACGATTCCTTCAAGAATGAAGATCCAGCGCCATCCTTCGAGACCACCAACGCCGTCCATCTTTGCAATTCCAAAGGCAAGAAGACCGCTAAAAGCACCAGCAATGGAAGCGGCTGAGAAGAAAAGGGCTTGTCGGAATTGGATTTCGTGTCGGCAGTACCACATGGTAAGGTAGTACTAACTCTTATCAGCAATCGGGACGAAAGTCAAAGTTTGCTGGCTTACCGCAACACCGGGGAAAAGACCAGCCTCAGTCAGGCCGAGAAAGACACGAGCGACAAGCAGACCGGTGTAATTTTGGACAATACCCATCAATGTCATGACGACACCCCAAGCAATCATAATTATGGGAAGCCAAACGCTAGGTCGGAGCTTTTTGAGGAGGAGATTGGAGGGGACTTCGAAGGCGGCGTATGTGAAGAAGAAAACGGTAAGACACCAATTATATTGATCGGGAGTCATGTTGAGATCCTCCTGGAGGCCTTCGATTTTTGCGTTTCCGATGTTTCCTCCTTGGGAAAGGTTAGCTGGATTAGATATTGGGGTAAGGCTGGCGGTGACGTACGGTCGAGGAATGAGAGAAGATAGAGAAGGGCCAGCATGGGGATCAAGCGCATGTCCATCTATAATGATAATTAGCTGGGGTTAATCTGCAGTGGTGATGTAGGATTACCTTGCGGAGAATCTTCTTCTCATCAAGATGGGAAAAAGACTCGAGTGTTACCCCGGGAGCTGTAGCCATAGCATCAATACGACCAACTTCTGTTCCACCATGATGGCGATTTGGTGCTGTCTCTGCCTCCAAGACCTCTGCCTTTTCGTTTGGGGGAGTAGAGTATGGTGCCATGGTTAAAACAGTTGAGAAAGAAAACCGTTGGAAGCTTGATCTAAAGGTTCAAAAAAAAAAAAAAACCGTGGAATCGTGGATGATCAACGTCTTTAAGTACGTCGGGACTCGTCTCTTGTCTTCCCCATGATTTCCCCGCAAAGTCAAGCATTTGTATTGCAGATCTCAAGTCTAACGTGGGACAGAGACCGCAAAGGACGCAATGTCACAATCGTAAGAGGCTTGCGGGCGGAGGAAGCGGCAGATGGTAACGGCGTAAACGAAGCTGCAACAAGGCAAGGGCGGAATTGGTTGGACACATAATAAAAGAGGACCGAAAAGGTGGTGGTGTCAAGTTGTGTCGTCAAATTGAGTCATGCTGTCATGGTTTTCGTTAACTTCAACTGTAGTGGTGCTTCGGTTCCGATCCTCCCCTGTCGCAATTGGGTTCAGCTAATGATTGGCGGCGACCGTTCTATTCGATGCAAGGGCTCATCCAAGATTAACCTTGCAAATAACATTGAGGCTACCTTTCAATTGGTATCGTTTGCTATTTGTTCGTTCATCATCTCCGTGCTTGCAAGGTGAAGCTGCGGATGATGGTCCATCACACATGGAAATCTCCAGTCCACTGAAGTACAGTGAAGATACCCCAGATTTAGTGACCTCCATAGCTTGGTGATCGGCATTCACAAACGTTACCCCGCATCTCGAAATCCATGCCAGTCCCAGTTCCCTGTTTCTATTCCCAATCATCAACATCCTCCGGATCCGACTCAACTCCATCTCAATTCATCTTTGCCTCCATAATTTGAAATGAAAAGACCTCCACTATAACGAACCAATCATGCCAACTCGTCTTGTTACACGTCGTACTCAATTCTCCAGTTGTGATGAATGCCGCCGATCTCGTGTAGCGTGCGACGCTCAAAGGAACCCCAACAATCCACCTGGAGACTCTTCTTCGCCCTGCACACGATGTCGGAACCGAAATCAAGCATGTACCTTCCAGGTATGTAATAGTCTAGTCCTCTCTGCAACGTTAGCTAATCTAATCGTGTACCTAGTGGCTTGAAAATACCAGAGCAAATACTACTTCAAGTACCAAGAGAAAGTCCCGTCGAAGGACAACATCACGGCCAATAAGCGATACACCTTCGACACAAGCTAGCTATGATACAGACCCCCCTGAGCCACTAGCCTTTGATCAGGCTCGTGCTTTCGAATCAGATGTCGCTATCCCTAGTAACAGCTCGACGGCTTCGGCGGTCCTAGAGTCGGTACTACCACCCCTGAGCACAAGCCCACCTAGGGATATTGTAGATCATAACAGCACGGAGGACCTGGATATCAAGTGGCTCGACAATCTGTATAGAGAAGGGTTCGAGGTTGTGTTTGGCTCTTGGATGGGAAGCTATAGCTGCCCGTTCTTGTCAGTATCAAAGACCCCCTCCCGAGTCGAGACTAACATTTTTGCAGATTTGGCCATACTCTAGCCGATAAATACGTCAGTATATCTGACCTCTGTCGCCATCTCGATGAGTGCATAGTAGACACAGGAAATAGTCAACTAGTTGGCCGAGGCGAAGACGCTGAACAGTCTCTGCAAAACACCATTTGTGCCTTTGCTGCGCGCTGGCTCCCCGTAACTTCTGCGGTAGAGTCCTACGAAAGTCACTGTAACCTTGTACAGAGTCTCTGGAGACATGCCCGAAGAGACATGCTGCGCATCATCAACAGACCGTCCTACCGATCGATATTATCACTGCTTCTCTTTGCCTTGACTCCAATACCTGAAGGCATTTCGGAGGAGGAAGAGACAGACGGCATATCCGGCCAATCGTGTGTTCATGCTGCATTACAACAAATCCAAAGTTTACGAGCTCGTCAAAGAAACCTCCAATTCAGCGGCTCCAAAGTCTCTCCTTCACTAAAATCGGAGACAGTCGTCACAACACCCGGGTCGATCGAATCCTCTGGCTTCATCAACGCAGAAAGCACCGTGTACTGGGCCGCCTTAACCTTTGATACTTCAGCATCATTGACTCTCAATTGCCGCCCGTTGCTATCTTCTGGACTGTTCGGTTTCGAGTCGGAACTCCCTTGGCGTCTGGTCAGGACTTGTGCCAAGATGTTTGATGAAAATGGCCGTCAGTGGAAGCAAGCAAGCTCCGACATGACGGACGAGAGGGCGAATCAGATAATTGCTGCCGGTGCCTCCTGGAAGCTTCTCGGATGGAAGTTGACGGCGGTATTCAAGGAAGCGCTGCGTGATGGCCACGAGGAGCCTGAGGTAAGAAAATCCTATTTTGCTGTGGTAGATTCCATAAAGCAGTTTGGTATTATATACCGTCCTCTTTTGGATGATTGCCACAAGAGAATGCCATTTCTTGGTCAACAGACCAAGCTGCGATGGTGTAAGTACAGCATAGATCTGGCAAAGGGGCTCGTACTGACTGGTAACATAGTCTCTCTTATGCTTCACTATCACCTCAGCATATTAATGCTAGTCGACACAATCGAGGCCACCGATCGTCAAGACCTGCTACATGATATCACGGACATAAGCATCGACGCCGAGAACACAATAATGAATACATTAGCCTTTGGCCTTCATAATACTTTTACACTAAAAAGGCCTCGAAACGATTCTCAGGATGGAGGGGTATCAGTGTTTACAATACCGATCGTGTCTATTGACCCCTACCCCCATCATGTGGTTGCAGGGGTGCAGCTGCTGCGAAAGGCAATTGATCGCGATTTTGGAGTAGGGAAGATTACGGAAGAAACGTATCAGAGTTTACTTTCGACTTTGCAGAGGACATTACAGCACTTACCGCAAAGTTCGAGATCCGTGCAAGCCGCAATAGCAAAATTTTCAACGATTCCGGCCGACATAGTACACAATCAGACGCCATAGTCTGGCTAGTTAATTTCATTTGGCGACACGACTACTCCAACTCTCCGCTAGAGTCAAGTGAAATGTTTACATTTCAATATTTGTTAATTATCTCGCATCTTCTTTGTTCTCAAGAGGAAGAGTATAGCCTAGTAGATTTAGGAATATCAATAGCCAACTTAAAACCTGGTCTGTCATTTAGCTCTCTCGGCAAGTAAACCCAGGATTTCTGCAAGCTCGAGGACCTTTTCCGCATAGCGGAAAGGTCTACATTACTCCAACAGGAGCGAGTCAGCCACCGACATCACAACTGAACCTCTGGGCACGATTATCCTGTTTTCTTTTATCGGATCCGACGACGCCTTGGATATTCAATAAAGTGGGGTTATCTGCCACCGTATCAATCGGATCCGAAATGACAATGTTATCTAGTTTCTTCGTTCGAGACGTCTATTTATTCGTAAGCACTACAGCTTCTCTGACAGAAAGAATCAGATAACCTTTCATCGCAGTACAAACGCAACTCGACAAGATGGTACTCACAACAATCCCTAGGACAGCGGTCACCCTAATTGGTGCAGGCACACAGGGACGACGCCTTGCATTAATGGTCAGTCTTGAAAGCAGCATGCGAAATTGAAAGAATTCATGTTCTCGGTCTCAGAGCTGACTCTATATCCCCTTAGTGGTCGAGTACAGGCAATGATGTCCATCTGATCGACGGCCAGGAGGCTCAACTCCAAGCCAGCCTTAAGGCTATCGATGAGTTCCAAAGGAGCTCCAAAAAAGAAAACACTTCATGGGGAAAGATAATTACTCATTCCAGAGATACACTATCCAGGGCAGTTCAAGCTGCTTGGTTGATAGTAGAGGTAAATAAGGTTTTCTATCCAACCGGGGAAGATGCTGATTTCCCAGTGTGTTCCTGAACGACTTGACCTTAAACAGAAAGTCATCACGGAACTAGATTCTATCGCCCCAAAAGAGACAATTATTGCTTCGAACTCTAGCAGTTACTCTTGTTCTGAGATCTTGAAGGGTCTTGACTTAAAGCATGAAAGCCGGTTCCTGAGTGCTCACTCCTGCAAGTGAATGCGAACGTCTCTTCGAGGTACTGTTGCTAACGTTGAAATTTATAGATTGGCCGCCCGAAGTACCCGGTAATCATTTGATTCTTGAGATAGGGTAGCCATTATGCTAACTTGTTCAGAAATCGAGATTATGGGTCACGAAACTACGAATCCATCGCATGTCGATTTGATGATGGAACAATGTAGAGCCCATGGCTTTTCTCCATTCCAAGTAAAGAAGCCCTCGATGGGTTACATCTACAACAGGTATGTATTGGTTTTTATCGTAGCAAGTCTAACGACTAATACGCGACTTGTTAGAATATGGGCAGCTATCAAGAGAGAAGCCCTTCTCACAGCAGCAGAAGGCGTCGCAACTCCCGAGGAAATCGACGGCATCTTCAAAGGAGTTCTGAAGACGCCCAAGGGACCATTTGAACAGATGGATCTGGTAGGATTAGACGTTGTCATGGACATAGAACAGCACTATGCTGATGCGAGGGGAAATATCCCGAGTGAACCTAGGGAATATTTGCAGAAGTTTCTAGATGAAGGCAATTTGGGTATTAAGAGTGGAAGAGGCTTTTACGATTATACTAAAAAGTAAACGTCTTGCTCGTTATTTTTAGGTCGATGGTTACCCTCATTGTCACGGTTTGATAAATGTCGAACATCTACGAATCAAACCGACTCAAATTATCAGTCCCATTATCCTTGAAACGGCTCACAAGCCAAGAATGCTCGCATCCCAGGCTCAAACGATTATAAAACGTCTTGGTATAGTTCCAGGGCTCCCAAGCCACCCCGCTATGGTGACATTGGACAAAAAACGGATGACAGGGAGTATCATTGTCGCGGAGAATATGGTTGCATTAGGGCCCGGCCCGTAGAGGAGCAAATCAAACTCGGCAGTGTGGAGACATGATGCAGGGGATATATGAGGTGAGGGCTGACATGCTTTGGATCTTACCAGGAGCTGATGCTCATATAGGCAGTTGGTTCAGGGTGGCAAGTAGAGCAGCCTGTAGACATGCACCCTGCAGGGTCGATAGAAAGTACTCGCCCATAGACAGACTTGCATTGGGAACGCTTAGCTTGGCAATTCTTAACGCTCCACTATGATGTGACTACAGGGTTACATAACTTCGTGTTGCTTTGCTTCACGTTATTGGGCCAGTTTACTGCTAAGCGAAAGCAAAGCTATAGTTGCATAGGGATATCACAGTAGATTTATATTCCGTAAAACAATGACACATTCAAAGGTCCATTGTAGTAAAGTCATAAGTTAAAGTATTATAATATAATTAAAGCGTTCTAGCGCAACAAGATGAATTCTTTTCCAGTCTAACAATGCCGCAGTCTACAGGTAGACATAGCAGAAAGGACCGGATTGAGTGCTCATAAGATCCTTGATCTGCTTATCAGGTCCAAGCCAAGCCATATAGATGTTATCTTCAAAAGTAGTATCGGCGCTGGGAGGCATGTTGAGGAAGGTGTTTGTGCCTGCAAGGGCATCCTTTCCATTAATACGGTTCTTGGGGTCAAGCATCTGCCAGATCCACCATACACGGTCAATCATGGAGTGGTGCAGGTAGAAAGCAGGGTCACCAGGGGAGGTATAGACATCCCGACCAGGGTCACCACCAAGAGCATAGTGACCACCGCCATGGATACCAATATCTCCAGTGCCGGGGACACTCTGCATCTGCATCTGGAAGTCATAGACATTCTTGGGCTGAACAATGTTGTTCAGTACGGATGTGGAGTTTGCAAAGCGGCGATTCACCGAGTCGCTGAGGTCACGCTTCAGGCAGCGGGGGTTGTAGTCGAGGGGACGGGCATTGGCTTCGACTCCACCGCCAGGCAGATCGAGAGCTGCAGGGCCAAGGTTGACGTTCATGTCCTTGAAGGGACCTGAGGTGACACAGCCACCTCCATTGCCTGTCTTGAGGTACACAGGAGGAAGACCACTGGAAGCACCAAGAACAATGTCACGGGTTTCACCAGTGCTCTCACCGTCACCAGAGAGGGATGTATCACTGCCATCAAAGAGAGGAGATTTCTTCAGGCCACTAATGGCAGTGAGAGACCAATCCCAGTACTTTTTGAAGCATGTTAGTAATCAAGGCAAGTTGCTATCGTTTTGTTGGGGTACTTACAGGCTGAGTTCCCTTGTAGCCACACTCGTTTCGGAGAGCCTCCTCATACAACCACGTGTAGTAGCGGTGGTACGAGAGGAAGTTACCGGTATAATGAATGGTACCAGTTTGGTTCAGATGCACTGAAACCCAATCATCAAAACGTGTCTTCGCACCAGCGGCAAATTCTACAGGACCCTTGGCCGGCTTCGACTGAAGACACTTGACAGCCTTGATGTAAGCCTTCTTATCGTTCTTGGAAAGAGTGTTCCTATCGGTAGTTAGTGCCTTGCTTACTGACATGATATGCAGTAGCGGGCTAAGACTCACCATTCTCGTCGAACGCGTACTTTGCTCCAGTCACAGGTGTTGGCACGCTTTGTCTTGCCCCCAGAAAGCTCTTGGGCAGTCTTGTAAGCGGCAGCAGCAAGATCAGCGATCTCGTCAATGTTTGTCACCTCAGGAGCAGAGGCATCAATTGTGGTGGGTTGGGGTGCAGCCAAAACGCTAGCAGCGTTGAGAGCCACAAGGGAAAGGAATCCAGCACGCATGATGATGATGATGATGATGAAAAAGGAATGAGGGGAACAGGATAAACGAAGGACAGGGGTTGCTCAGGTTCCAACTCTGGGGATTGTGACTTGAATGACCTGTGAGTGAAGAGTGATGATCAAGCAGAATATGTGAACTATATACTGCATGTGAGTCTCCCTAAACAGGGTTTTGGTGAAGTCGACTTGCATGACCAACAGGCCCCAGGTTTAGGACAAGGAAATGAGTGGTCTTGGCTCCCCATTCTAGACCTCGCGAAGATCATGGGTAAAGATTCTACCAAAGTACCTTACAATTGGAGTATCGTGTTGATTTTTTAACGATAGCTATAAGGTAGGGATCGGCTTGAGTTGACGGCAATTAGCAACGGACCAATGGCCAAAAAGCCTGGACGAGACAGAAGAGCGTGGCGAGTGTGGAGTTTTGGGACTGTCTAAACCTCATACATACCGTTGAACCGAAGCAGGGGTTCAACGGAGACTTAGATCTAATCCGATTTAGGATTATGATCCTGTAGAGTGAACAGGGAGTACTGGGAGACCACCGTAGAGTTTACAGAGTGACAGGGGTTTATCTGCAGGAGAGAGGCACACCAGCGGCGCATTTGTTGCAATAGATATTTCAGGGGAATATGGCTTAGTTGATGATATGATATGATGATGAATGAGCCCCTTTTTGAAAATCATGAAGTTGAACCAAGCCTACTGTTCATTCATATCCATATCAACGGGGCTTTTATTAGAACTCCGTCGGAGCAATAGCAATGGGCTGAGCGAAGATCCGGAAGCGTTCCGCCAAGTGGAGCAAGGTATCCATATCTGAAATTATGTCCGACACTAACAAAATAAGTGCCATTCCCGTTAGTATCAACAGGGAAGACGGAGAAAAAGGATTACATAGTGTGAGGCCTGACTCGTGTTGAGTGTCTAGTGTTTTGACTTACCCGATGGAGGATCGTGGGAAAGATTCAGGATAAAAGTTCAATAGAAACACCAGGTTAGACAGGATATCAAAGGCATAAAACCCGCTTCTGATCATATTTCCATCCGAACTCTTTGATCGACATGTAGATCCCTTTCCCTCTCGCGAATCATGGAGGGATCCAGTTGACGTGCGACTCGACCTTATCAACCCCAGATATATATATATACTATAATATATAGTCCAATTGAGATATAAACATCGATTGTCACTCTATCAGGTCTGACACCTTCCCTGTTGAACATCCCTCCTTATGCAAAGCCGTTGCAGTTGCATTCGCAAACTTGTACAGAAAGCATCAACTCAATTCCTAGCTGAGAAGACTCACCGCGGAACCTGCAGGCGCTTTGGGCGTGTACGTCTCTTAGTCTCGGCTGTAGTAAGCCGAATGCAGAAATGCTTTATCGGATTGTCTTGGCGTTTCATCAACAGTGTCGTCTTGCAGACACATGTGATCACCACACCCTAGCCGAACTGATGGAACTAGCCCTCAGGTTATGTTGCGTACCGGATCTACCGCTTTATCCCTACGTAACCAGCTACCAGGTGCCTCCTTTCAGACTTGGGGTATAAGACGGAACAAGCCGTGTGAGACGCTTAATATCAGGAGGCTGGTGAATATGTCTCGGGACTATGATAATCTACATCAACTAGGTAGTTGATCCGACTTTAGCTTGGCAGTTTTCTCCGATTGGAAAAATGTGGAAATTAGCCGATGCTTGATACGAACACTTTGACATGACAGATTTGTGCTGTAATAGGAAATTCGAGTCAAAGAGCTTGCAGTCGAAATCGTTTGTTCAACGTATCATACCTTGCACCAAGATGTTGATCTTTCTACTTCGGAAAACCCCACCGGACCTGCACCTCTACTATCCTCAAAAGGTCTCATCTGTCGTCCTAGACCGTGGGACTTACATGTTTTAGCTCATGCTGAAACCCTGTTAGAAACGTGGTGTTCGGGCTCTTTAGGTGAGAGGCAGCTCGCCTGCTGAAGATACCCCCTTGGTAAACACGTTTTCGCCCCCTCTTCCATGCATCTGTTTTTTCTTATTATGTGCCATGCTTCCCTTGCATTGTTTCTCTATCCTTCCCATGCTCTGGGGACTCTTGTACATCTTTGCCTTTTCGTCGATCCACCATGGATCCAGCCAACTTACCCTCAAATCCTGACGAAGACGGAGCTGCTGCTATTCTTGGTTCTACTCTTTTTATTGTTATTTTGGCTACAATCGTTGTGCTTGCTCGTTTGTATGTACGAGTGTTTATCATTCGTGGTACTGGCTGGGATGTAAGTTTGACTTTGACATTACACTCTATTTGCTTTTTGTTCTTTTTTGCTTTTTGTCTTCCCTGACTCCCCACCACTCTTTCACTTGGTAATCGCCTGCAGTCTGGAACAATATTGACCAGTGTGACAGGATGCCTTTATGATGTTAACAATGGCCCTAAATTGGGCCGGAGAGGGTGTCATCATTGCTTCTGTGGTTTATGGTGCTGGGAAACACATTGGCGATGTTGATCCAGCTATCTTTCAAAAAGGAATGAAGCTCAACTTCATCAGTCAACCCATTTTCCTGATTGCCATCTGCGTCGTCAAGCTATCCGTTGGATGTGCTCTGTTACGGATTGCGTCTACCAAATTCTACCGGTGGCTTATTTGTGGCATTATGATATTCATGTCCATCTACACCGTTGGATGCTTTTTCGTAAGTCGCAGCCTTTAGCCACAAGACTCAACATACTGACATCCCCAAGACCGTGGTACTTCAGTGTAAGGATCTTCGTGCCCTCTGGGATCCCCTAGTCCCCATGCAGTGCTGGGACCAGCGAACCCTACAAAGCCTATCATACACAAACGCTGCTCTCAACATCTTGACTGATCTCTTCTTCGCCATCATCATTCCTACGCCCATGCTATGGAATCTCAATGTCCACTTCCGCACTCGAATGACACTACTTGCCATTCTTGGCCTTGGTGTCTTTGCCTGCGCTGCCGCCGTTGTGAAAGTCGGTTATGTCACCAACTACGGCAAGGTTGGCGATTGGCTTTGGGACTCTCGCAATATTAGTATCTGGACCGTCGTCGAGCTCAACGTTGGCATCATTGGCGGCAGTCTGCCTTGTCTAAAGCCGCTATTTCGCCGCTTCCTCGGCACCTACTACGGCAAAGGCTCCAAAAAGACACCGACTACTGGAAACAGTGCTTATGGTCGTGGGACACTACGAAGCGCGACAAAGCTCAGCGGCAAGAACTGGCATACTTTGTCGAGTGGTCACAGAAAGGATGATGAGACGAGCAGTCAAGAAGGCATCAACGGTGATTATGAGCTTCGGGACAGTATAACAAACCCTCATGGATTTACCAACCATGC
Source organism: Fusarium nodosum (assembly GCA_014898975.1). Taxonomy (NCBI): domain Eukaryota; kingdom Fungi; phylum Ascomycota; class Sordariomycetes; order Hypocreales; family Nectriaceae; genus Fusarium; species Fusarium nodosum. Next base: position 96,065 of record JAAVUE010000097.1, on the reverse strand, counting down.
GACAGTCCTCGGTAATATCGACGTACACTCTAGTGACGACGAGGGTGCAGGCAGTTCAGGATACAAAAGTTCCTCTTTGCCCGGCATTACGAAAACCACAATGACTACAGTTAAAATTTCCAGGGCGGGACATTGAGAAATGCGATGATTTATGTTTTCTTTGTATTTTTTATCGGTGGTATGAAACTTACGGTAATGAAAATTCACATCACAATCAAGGTTGTTTGGGAGGAAGTTCTTTAATAGCCTAAAAGCATGTACATAGTTTCTAGTATATAAATCCCTTGACGGCCTACGATATGTTTGAATGGATCTTTTTGTTCTTTAGCAAGCCTTAATCAGTTGAGTTATCAAGATTTGTGTAGAGCCGTGTGTTGCTTGTCCGACGTTGAGGCCATGATACATTCCTGGCCAGACTGCACACTGAAAAGTGCAAATGGTCTAGTTTGTCAGATATCCATCGATACAATTTAAAGTTTGATTGAGTATGAACACTATTTATAGCTTGTCAAGTCCGGATATAAATAATGTTCCATGATGCTTCCAGGGCAAGCTAATGCAGGGCTCCAAATAGCTGACACGATTATTGTTGAAGTCAGGGGTAAGTTTGGAACGGCATTCCAGACTTCATCAGGGTACCAATGACCATGAATCGAGTCTTGGAGAAGAAGAAAAGACGGCCCTTTCACATCATTTGGGTTGCATCACTGGCCATGTCTCAGTCATCTGTGTGGTGTGTGCTCGTTTCAGGCTTATCATCAAATTACCATTCACTTTGACCGAGTATGACAGTGTGAAGAATAAGGTTTGCCTTAGAATACCATTCTCGAACGGGCCAACATGCTGTCCCGGCCAACATGCCTCGCGGAAATACCCTGGAGCTCCGGACAGCAACGGAGGTGAGCGAAAGTTGCCGACAAGGCTGAAGTGGCTTAGCTACTGCTGACATGATTTTGATTACTGTTCCTCTTGGTCAATCTTATCAAATGATTGATGATTGAATAGAATCGGACTGTCTCGTCTCCGTTCGGTTGCCATAACTGTACAAGAGTGGCCAGAAGCAGGGATTCAGTTTGTTATCAACTTATCACCTGCATGCTGTATGTATGTATCACTCCATTATCTGCCGAAGAACAGCTCATCTCCACCATCCTTCTCCAGGTCCGGACAGATGGAATTCCTAAGCTTATTTTTGCCGGTCTTGGTCTAGTCTTGTCTCCTAGACTCCATTTCCCCCGCGACGCGGAGAGACCGGTCGGTCCACCCCCGATTGGCCATGGGACCCATGCAGGACGCGAGTAAGGTGACATCAACTTCGTATCCCATCCCATCGATTCTGAGATAAGGGATAGGGACAAAAACACTTTATAACCAAGTCGCGTCTTTGTTCCTGTTGGTCGCAGTCCAAAGCCAAAACATTGTTCAACCTCATTCAATCCCATTGTAAGTCTTCACAATCATGGCGGCAGAAACTCAGGCCCAAGAGGGTCACCTCCAAAAGAGGTTCTCCAAGATTACCATGATTGGCATGGCTTTCGCAATTCTCAAGTAAGAAATCTATCTGACCACACCATGATCTGACTCAACCGTACTCACCACCAACAGTACCTGGATCTCTCTCGCTGGATCTCTAGGACTTGTTATGCCATCTGGAGGCTCTGTTAGTTTTGTCTACGGATTCATCTTTTGCGTTATTTGCAATATCTGTTTGAGCGCCAGTGTCGGAGAGTTGGCATCCCTGTATCCTACAGCCGGAGGACAATATCACTACTCCTTTGCTCTATCAACTAAAAAATGGAAGAGTCTAATGGTAAGAACAACAAAAACAACAACATCAACTCAATTAATATCATATTAATTCTCAACAGAGTTTCATCGTTGGATGGATCAACATCGCTGGATGGTTAACCCTCAACACAACCGCTGCTTACTTTGGAGGTAATTTGACCCCCTTTTTCTTTTTCCGCTAAATCGTTATCAAATCGCTTACAATAAATTAGCTCGCTTCCTTGCCGCCGCCGCAGTAGCTGGTTCTGGCGGAACCTACGAAATCACTCAATGGGGTACATACTTGATGTTTGTAGCAGTATCAATTGTCGGCGTCTTCCTGAATATTTTCGCCTATCCAATCCTCAACCGCTGGAATGAGGGTGCACGTAAGTCCTGTCAAACCGTATACAACTTTCAAAACTGGATCCTAAACTATCCCAGTGTATTGGTCCTTGACTAGTGTTGTGGTCATTAGTATCGTACTTCTTTCCACTTCTCCCAAAACAGATGCCAAGTTCGTCTTTACCAACTTTTCCAACACAACTGGATGGAGCGATGGCACGGCTTGGATGCTTGGACTGCTTCAATCAGCTCTGAGTATGATCGGGTGAGTTTCCTCTGAAGTATAACATGGCAAATTGTTAACGAGTGTAGCTTTGATGCTGTGGCACACATGACTGAAGAAATGCCTCGACCATCCAAAGATGCTCCTCAAGCCATGGTCGCTGCTGTTCTGGTCGGTGGCGTAACGTAAGATCTCTTTCCCCCAAAACTGTACAAAACTTGCTAAATATTCCCAGTGGCATTGTATTCATCTTGGTCATGCTCTTTTGCTTTGTCGATCTCGATCTCCTTCTTGCATCACCTACTCAGAGTCCCCTCACTGAGATGATTTTACAAGCAACTAATAGCCAAGTTGCCGCTACAGTTTTGAGTGTTGCTGTTGCTCTGTGCTTCGTCAATGGGGCAAATGGCTGTGTTACTTCTGGAAGTCGTCTTCTTTGGTCCATGGCACGAGATAATGGAACTCCATTCTCCAAGTAGTAAGCATTTCTTGACCATTATATAACTATACTGTATGTCTAACACAAATAGTCTTTCTCATCTTCACCCTAAGCTCAATGTTCCCGTTCGAGCTATTTTGGTACAAGCCGTTTTCAACCTTCTCTTTGGATTGTTGTATCTAGGTAAGCCTCCTCATCCAAACTACCGTGAGGACAGTGCTAACAAATCCAAGGTCCGGAGGTTGCCTTCAACGCTTATATTGCTAGCTGCACACTTTTCCTCAATCTCTCATATGCTGCACCAGTTCTTATCCTCCTTATCCGAGGCCGACAACTTGTTCTCGCAGAACCTCCTGAGTTTTCTCTAGGACATATGTTCGGATATATCGTGAACTACATCGCAGTCATCTTTGTCCTAGTCACATCTGTTGTAAGCTATGACTTTCAGAGCGGAAACTATCTCGAGGAGTCATGCTAATCCCTTCTGCAGTTTTTCTGCTTCCCACCCGCGATTCCAATCAACCTATCAACTATGAGTAAGTTTGTCCACTTGACCATCCTCATCACCAGCTAACACGATTTAGACTACGTAACAGCCGTCTTGGGTATCTTCATAGTTTTCGTAATAGTACTGTGGTTTATGAAGAGAAAGACTTACGAGGGACCGAAGCTTGAGTTCATTTTGGGGGAAGAATTGCCCGTGGTTGACTCGTCGTCAGAGCCACAGAGAACGGAGAAAGAAGTGGTCTCTAGCGCACATTCCAAACAAGAGGAATCATAATCTGACCAACGCAGAAGTTTAGTTTGGGCACGGGCAAGCAAGCGGGTGGAATGGGCGTATGATATTTCTGAGATTATTGGGTATTTGCATTATCGTAATTGAGTTAAGGCTATATTTCAAATTTCCGTTTAATTATTCAAGGTCAACCGTGATTCAGGGACTGCCAGCGTGTCAGTAAACTGCAACGACTAATATCTCTTAGGTCGGGACAGATGGTAGTGTATTTCGCATCAAGTTTCAATAATGCCAAGTCTTCATATAATCTTGTACTAGCTCAAGGTTGTGGCATAAGGATATTGAATTGTGTTATAGCTTTCGTATACGATAAATAATGATGACTTGGAACGGTACTCAAATTCATTCATGATGCGATGTAGAAGAAGATGCACGCAGTAACTTACAGCTTTGCTGTTGCGGTCCTGTCATATCCATAATGCCAATCCTCCCTCGCTAAATCCTGCCTAATCTGGTAATTGCGTTCCGCAATATCCACGGTCTGCATATCAACATTCAGAACGCGCATCGCCTCCTCACCATCAGTAAAGCTCCCAGGAACAGTCCCAACGATGGGCAACGTGACTTGACTGCAGCCAAAGAAGCCCTCTTCAGCTGGCCCGCCCACGTTGCAGTAAATCACCGCAGCAGTGTTCTCGAAAGCTCGAGTTACCAGTGCAGACTGTATAAACATCTTTTCGCAGTTGGCATTATATGCAAGACCCTCTTCCGACATATCCCCTGATGTCCAATATGAAGGGATGATTATTATCTTGGCCCCGGCGAGGACCAGTTGTCTGAAGGCTTCGGGGAAGGCAAGGTCCCAACACACGAGTATACCGACTCGGCCGAGAGGGGTGTCGATGACTTGATGAGGGTTCGGAGGCTCGAATTGGTCTTTGGACGTGTTGCGAGCATGCTCAACAAAAGAAGTCAACGTAAGACGTTCTGGAATCCAGAGGTTGGTCTTGGTGTAAGTGCCAAGGAGGTTTCCGTCATGATCGATAAAGTCAGAAGTATTCAGCAGTGTAGGCCTGGCATCAAGATTGGCTACATCGCCGAGGTTGGAAGTTTGAGTAACAAAGGTTCCAGCGCAGATGTTGATGTGAATCTCTGCTGCTAATGCCTGATATTTCTCTCGATATTTCTGGGCATCTTCAGGAGTGAGGGCAAAAGATGGTTCTTCTGGCACCCAACCTGTGAGGTGGTACTCTGGCAGGACAGCTAGGGATGCACCCTGAGCAGCCGCCAGTCGTATTTGCTCGGCCGCATGTGCAAAGTTATGCTCAGCATCGAGGGGCTTTGTAAACGTCAGTATTGTTCAAGTGTCATGGACTCTGTAGCGACTTACCTTTGGCTTCATCTGCACAAGAGCCACCTTGAACGAAGGACTTGGTGTTATCGACGCCATCTCGATTAGCTTTGATATTGGCAGCTGCAAAAGCAAGGGAGCATTGACATGGCGTTCCTGGCACAGATAGCTAAGATAGCTGGGAGTGACAGGACCCTTGAATAGAGAGATCGAACAATGGCCATGATTCCTGCGCATATAAATTCCGTTTCTGGTACTGATATCCTTAGCTTATTGATGCCGAGTTGGGAATGGGGTTGGTGGAGTAGTAGCGGACGTTCGGGAACTGATGGACCATTTCCTGGGGAATATGGTGAATGATTATACCTCATGTCTCAGAATGGAAGTTAAGCGACACGCATGCTAAGAGATGCATTTCTTGTCATTCCTTCCGTAATTCCGTCATGGTTGATCAGTTTTTGGCAACATGGGAACGGCTGAGGAGGTGGCAACGGCAATGAATACCTAAATAGGTGGAGATGTAGTACAAAGCTAAGCAGTTCCACATTGGTTTAAAGTACCGGTACTTGTACATTGATAGTGTTGGAAAGAGTACATTTGAATGAATCTGGACATTGACAACACACAACATGATAATATTGTGAATAGAGCCATGTATAGAGAGAGACATGTTCCTCGGCAATATAGGTAAGCAACGGAATGATACCTCATATCAAAGATCCAATAAGGAGAGGCAATGGCTTTACGCTAAAGAATCACGTGATGAGAGAGGCTGTATCTCACTTCTCCACCCCCGACTATCCCGCACCTTGAAATCTCCACTCATCAACACGGACGGATGCCACCAAACGGGGTCATGATGCTCTCATCTACACATTCAGCGGCGCGCATGAACATTACTAGATCACGCACGGGTTGCGCTGTGTGTAAGTCCAAAAGGGTAAGCCACTGCCTTTGTCTCTACCTCACCCGTGACCCGACCCCTCCCCCTTTCTGACCGCTTATCTAGCTCAAATGTGACGAATCCAAGCCCGCTTGTTCCCGGTGTGTGAGACTAGGCATTCCGTGTCCAGGTTATCAAAAGCCTCTGCGCTGGAAAGGCGGATCAAAATCTCCGCCAAAGGATCCCCCTGAGACGCCTGCCGATGCCAGTGTTGATGATGTCGCCTTACCCCCTCAGCAAAGTCAGCCAAGCCCAATATATGCGTCTTATCAACCTCCACCACTACAGCGACCTCAACAACAACAACAACCCCCGCCTCCACCTCCGCCTCAACCCCAACCACAGCCTCAGCACTCAGGGCAATTTGTCAACAGTTACTATGATCAAGGACTTTTAGACCATCTCTCTAATGTTATCGACACGGGATGTATCGAGCCCCAAGGGCAGGAAACCTTGGATGGCTCCATGCCTTTGATGCAATTTACCGATGATATGCTTCAACTATATCCAGACCAATCACTGGGACAAACACCAGATCAGGTTTCCCCCGAGCAAACTGACGATAGGCTCTGGTCAACTACCACGATGGAACCGCCACAAGTATATTCGCAGGCCTTGACAAGAGTAGAACCCTCGAACCAGGCTTCTTCTGAGCAAGTCATCGAAATGCCATTAGCCCAAGCTCTCCAGGACCATTCCTCTGTTCTCGTCGAATATTACTTTAAGGAAGTGTGCGGACTGATGTCTTGTTATGACAGCCCGATGAATCCATATCGAACTACCATCTCAAACATGTGGTCCGGCTCACAGTCTCTATACTACATTACACAGAGTATGGCTGCCGCATGTCTTTCAGAGGTGTCACCTACCTTTGCATCAGTTGGCCATCGACTGCGAGACCAAGCCATGATATGCTTGTCTAGAGAAGCCAAGATTGCCGAATTAGAAACGTCGTCTCTCCTGGCTTTAGTCATGTTAGGAATGAGTCTTTCATGGCACAATCCGGATAGTCTCGGCCAACCGCAATTCGACGTCCTAGCCCGTAAGGTTATATCTGCAGAAGCGCGCGGGGACCCTCTTGCGTTGGCCGACAAGAAGAAGGAGTTTTTCTTCTACAACTCGCTTGTGTATTGGAAAATGCTGCTTTCTTTTGTGACGGACTTGGACCCAAACATGAGAAGCGCTGCGCCGCAGCCAGTCCCACCGGATTCACTCGATATGCACGAACCTCGCATGCCTCACCCCCAGACGGGTATTGGTATTGAGGTCCAGGAGTTAGTTGCCAGTGTGGGCAGTCTCGTACGAAAAGAACGAAAGCGATTACGCACCCGACGTTTTGTTTCCAAGGATGATATTCAGCATGCTCAAGATGCAATTTTAGCTTCGGAGCAGTTGCACGGGGAGCTTTGTGCGATTGAACTACCACAAGAAGGCGATATTGTCGATGCTGGCGACGACCTGACCCCAGCAATTCACCTTGTCAAAATCGCCGAAGCTTATCGATGCACAGGGCTCCTTCAGTTGTACCGAAACTTCCCAGATCTTTTGGTACCTTATGCGCAATCAGCGCAATTTATGACGGGCTCGCCGGATTCCTCTGGTTCTTATCCGGATGAGAGAGCCTTTGCAGATACATGGCTGACCTGCCTAGCACTCCATGTACTAGACTTGGTCAAAGACATTCCTACATCATCTCGAAGCAGGTCTATTCAGCCGTTGCTCTTCGTGAGTATATGTAGTGAACTATCAATGTGTCGCTCCTACTGCTCGATTTCAAATCTACAGCGATCTCCCGTGGCCAGTATAGCAGCCAGTCCACGGTTCAGGGTACCGTTGAATGGATTGGAAGTTCTTCAAGCAAGAAAGATAGTTCTTGCCCGTCTTTCCGCCTTTGAAAACATCTTGGCAGCCAAGCCGATTCGGCGAATGCTGATGCTTGTCAAGAAGACATGGGCTTGCATGGACGAGGAAAAGAAGGACACGTACTGGATGGATGTGATGATGGATAACGGATATGAGACGTTGATGGGATAAATGTTGCCAACAGAGGATAGCCATATAGACTTCTGGGGTTTATTTTCTTTTATTTTCTTCCCAAACCTTCGCTTTTGTGGTTATCTAATTCTAGAATGTGATTTAGAAGATGCTAGTGGTGCTATCGTATATTAAGTTTTGGGTTTTTGCTTAGGTCTCATCCGTTATTACAACGAAGAGACGGTAAGCACTTGCTAGATATGATTGTAATAAATTTAAACATTGCGGGATTTTCTTTTAGCTTCCGTTAGACTTGTGATCCATCGAAATTCAATCTGGTCTTTGTATGTCATGTCATGCCAGGCCCAGCCAGGGTCAGGGTCCAATCCACTTATCCATAAGAAGAAGAGCCCTGCATGCATGAGCTTTAACCCAACTTGGGCGATGCAGGCGCCGGATCGTGACGGGATTAAGTCCCGGGGCCTTTAGAGGCTGAAGTACCGACCAGTCGGCTTTCTGACTGGATTGGGGTAAAGAATGGCAGAATTGATACTATCTCGACCGTTGGCCAACCCTTGTTCTGGTGTTGCAAGGGCATGAGATAGAAGGCATATAAGCTGCCACTGCCGCATGCTAATTGTCGATAGTTCATCGCCATCATCACCGCCATCATCATCAACACAACCATGGCTCGTGGTCTTTTCGCCCTCTGCGTAAGCGCCCTTTTTGCTGTCGCAGGTGCAGTCAAGCCCGCCGACGTGGTCTTTTACAATGGCAACATCTACACCATGAACCCTTCCAACAGTATGGTCACTGCCATGGCCGTGCGTGGGGGCAAGATTGAGTACGTTGGCGACAAGAAGACGGCGCATTCGTACATTGGAAAGAGGACGAAGGTTATTGACCTCGAGGGCCGCATGGCGATGCCCGGCCTTGTGGATTCTCATATGCACCTTGTATCAGGAGGTCTCTTCCTTCTAAAGTGCGATCTGAGCTACCAGACTTTGTCCATTACGCAGGTACTGGAGCATATCCAGGGCTGTATTGATAATGAAGCCAACAAGGGTGATAATGATTGGATCGAGGTCGTCAACATGGACTATGCAGGTCTTGTGTCAAAGAGTGGAAACGTTGGAAAGGCTCAGCTCGATAAGCTCAGTACGAAACGACCCGTTATTATCCGCTCAAGTGATTACCACACTATCCTTGCCAACTCCCGCGCGCTTGACCTCTCGGGTATCGATGCAAGCACCAAGGATCCGGCAGACGGTAAGATCGTCCGTCTTCCGGGAAGCCAAGAGCCTTCTGGTGCTCTTCAAGACGGCGCTTCAAGCCTTCTCGCGGGCCCTCCTCCTCCTACAGAAGCCGAGAGTCTTGAGGCTGGCCGTGCCGCTCTCAAGCTCCTCCGCGAAGCTGGTATCACCACATTCCAAGACGCTGCCGCTGATGAAGGGCATCATACTATCTTTAGTGCCATCAAGGATGAAGATGGTCTTTCTGCACGCGCTTATTTCGACTACCGTATTGATGCTCCTAGCTCAGTCGACGGGGTGTCTGCTCTCGTCAAGAACGTCACTAAGAAATTGGCATCATGGAACGACAAGTCCCCTGTCGGACCCAAGCCTGCCCTCAAGTGGCAAACCATCAAGGCCTTCATCGACGGTGTCATCACTTATCCATCCAACACCGCCGCTCTCGTCGAACCATACTGGGCCCCTGTCAACGCCTCCAACGAGAACAGCACCTGGGCCCCCGATAAGAATTCTCTCAACGACCCCTACTGGAAGCCTGCTGTGCTTACCAAGACCATCGAGCAGCTCTTCCTAGCCGGTATTGATGCCCAGCTCCATGTAGACGGCGATCTCGCTGTACAGGTCGGTCTTGACGCCGCTGAGGCTTTCCGCAAGAAGCATCCCGGCAAGGATATCCGTCTTGGCCTCGCCCACAATGAGCTTTCGCAGGAAAGTGACTGGCCTAGATACGCCAAGCTTGGTGTTGACCCTATCGTCAGTTACCAATGGTCGCAGCTCAGCTCATTCTACATCCCCAACACATTTAACTCTCTTGCCGAGTATCGCTTGGACAATCTCCAGGCATGGGCTCAATTTGAGAAGCGAGGTCGCCCTCTTGTGTACGGTAGCGACTGGCCTGTAAGTTCATCCCATTGACTATCAAAACCAGTTATAGATATTGACTATGGCAGATTGATCCTCTTGATGAGTTCCTCGCTCTTAAAGTCGCAGTCACACGCTCAGGCGACCCCAAAAACCCCAACTCGCCAGCCTCTCAGGGCCCTCCTTTCGACGGCGTCTTCCCAGGCAGCGGCATCTCACGCACATCCGCCCTTCGCTCCATCACCATCAACGGCGCGCGCTTCCTTCGCGCCGACAAGCAGATCGGCTCACTGGAAAAGGGTAAGCTTGCTGACGTCATTGTTCTGGAAAACAACTTCTTCAAGGTTCCTGAGGAGGAGCTTGGTCGGCAAAAGGTCTTGCTCACCATGGTAGGTGGTGAGGTGCTCTACGTTGCAAAGGGTCACGACTTTGGCGTAAAGGCCAAGTTTCCCAACGACGATGAAGCGAGTAGCAAGTTGGCTCGTCGCACCATTGGCGGTTTCAACGCCAACGAGCTGTCAGAGGAGGCCAAGACAGACGCTGCCAAGCTGCGAAAGAGGGGCGTTTGTGTTCACAAGCACTAAACGAGCGTGGGTCATTACCAGATTGTAAATAGCATTCAACAAGATATCATCTCGGATTCCTAAAAGAGATCTTGAAAAAAGCTTAAACGCACAGGTCCCGTGTGATTGTAACTGTGATTGTGATAGACACCACGTTTTGTAGTATCTCCGCAACGATCCCGTGTCATGTCCGTGGGCCCGTGTTTCAGTGCGACTTTCAAGATATGGATTTGTCGCTTCCCCGACTAGATACGGAATAGACGAGGGATTGAGTAGTATGAGCCGGGAATTGGCTTTCCGGGTGTCATTCTACTGAGCTTTGGTATTGCTGCCTGAGCGCCATGTCTCATCTTAACAGCACTTGTAATGTACTGTACGAAGTGCTCGAACTGCGAACCCCCTGCATCAAGAAGAACCCCGATAAGGAAGTGAGGAAATAGCTCATGATTAATGGACGTATCGCGTCAATAGATCAGCCACGATGCAGTGTCAGGGGCACCAAAAGCGGCGTGGGATCTACCGAGAACCACGCGCACGAGGTAGCATTCGGCATGAGCGTTCCTTGGCTTGCTGCAAGTCGATTGTTTTGGCTTGTCTGCATAATCGACGAACTGTAATACTGTATTCTGTGAGCATGTCCTTTTGCATGATGTGATGTGATCAGCGCTTGTTGGTCAATTTTCAGGTGTGGCGCCTGTATGGTGATTCATGTTGCAACATACCATAAGTAAGCAGCCATGGCCCGGCGCTGGTCCAGCCCTGTTTCCTTCTAAAGTCTGTGAGGTGAGAACTCGGCGAGGAAACAGTGGCTTGATGTCTCCTTTGGTCAGTGGAATGGGTGACGGGAAGCAAACCTAGAGTGATTATTTCCACAGGTACATAGAAACGGTATCCCACTCTCGGGTGGGCATGTCCGAGACTCTAGTGCAAACTCTAAATCTCAGGCCTATCTTCCCCCCTGTCCATTTTGCTAAAGTCCCTTGACTAGTTAATTATCAAGGCGTTGACATCTTTTGGTCTTTACTTTATTCAGTGGATGTTTCCATGTTAAAAAAACGCCACTCGAAAAGGGTTGGTGGTTGAGCTTATAATACCAGTTCGTAGTTTAGCTCAAGATGCTATGATGGTGGCTTATGAGAGAGATGTACGCCTCGATTTTAACAGGTAAATAATAATCAGGTAACTACTCTATTCTAAACTCGTCTGAAATGACCTTCTTTTCTTGTCTGGTACCCAGTCTTCAGAGTTTTAGTGACCAAGGAACCCTCGGTGCTCTTTCTGCAGGGGAAGTTTCTCTCCACCAACTCGACATGGATGTAAGCCGCATGTAGTAGTGAAAGTCTGCAACAACGCCAAGTCCTCGACTCGTGGGGGAGGGACCTAGACTTGCTGATCTCAGTTGAGGCTTTACAATACGTAGTTCATGTACGTTGATTAGATACATACAGTTTATGAACCCTTAGACCCTTGTTGGGTAGCCATGCTCTAATACATGTAAACTTTCGGGTTTATCAAGGACATCCATCCCATCTTTCTCTTGCTTGCGTCATGTCATTTCAGTTTTCCTTTTTCCGTTCCCCATATTGTATTGATATATCGTTGCAATCCTTACTTTGTTGCATAATACGCAATTTCTTTTTCTGATGCACTGATTCCTTCCCCAGATTCACCATGGCTACTGCGCCGTCTGCTGCTACTGTGCTTGTATGCATGTCCACATTCTCACTGACGTCTTTTGATACTGACTCAAACATGTAGACAGTCGAGTTTATGCTCGTTACAGCGGCATTCGCAATTATCGTCGCTCGAGTTTATCTACGTCTGATGGTACAGAAGCAAAAACTTGTTCTTCCAGACTGGATACGCATAGTAGCATTTTCATCTGCCTGTGTCACGGCAGCTTTCGACGTTGTATTCATGGTCGAGGGGGCATTGGACCCCGCCATCAACTTCACCATGAATAACTGGAATGTGCCACCAGAGAAGCTGCAAAGAGTCCTCAGGGTCGGTCTGATCAACCCAAACACTTTTATACATATTAGAAGCTGACCAGAATATCTACGTAGCTTACCTGGGCCAACTCAATTCCTTTCTTCGCAACCTTTTACCTCTGCAAAGCCTCACTTCTTGTTGTCTATTTGCAACTATTTCCCACTTTCATGCGAAAGGCACGAATTGCGCTCTGGGCGGTGGTTGTTTATTGTGCGTGCGCATACATTGTCTCCATGAGCCTCTTAATATTCCTTTGTTTCCCAACTGAAAGGAATTGGTAAGTCAATGGACGTATAACCCTCTATATCTGTTTCTAACTCATACCATAGGTCCGTCACAGAACCCGAAAAGCTCTGTGGCGATTGGCCGGCTGCTACAACATTCCAAGTTGCTTGGGCGTTGCACTTTACTGGATCTCTTGCTCGTGAGCGGACCTCATCTTTCCACTACAGACAAGATTGATGCTAATTATGCCCTCAGTATTTGCCCTGCCATTCCTCCTTCTTCACAAACTTAACCTTCGCCCAAAGGTTAGAGTTGGTGTTTACGCCATTTTTCTGCTTGGCTTTATCGATATAGCGTTTTCCTTGACTCGCTTTTTGACCATCCAACTCACAAAGGTTGGCGACTTTGCATCCATCACAACAATTGGTAATTCACTCCAATACCTACATATGTATATCTTTCTAATAAGTTTCAGGGCTCTGGAGTAGTCTTGACGTTTACATTGGCCTGATAGTCGCCTGTCTACCCGCTCTCCGACCATATTTCCACAGAAAGGGCTCCAAATACAGTTACGCCGAGTCGGGTCGACCAACAGGCAACTCAACGCATCCTGCGCGAAGAACAGTGGACCGAGGCTTCCAAGAGATTGACGAGACACCGTCTGTGGAGGGCGATCCAGGAACTGGCCCGTGGGCTGTGGGACACTCGCGCGAGTTTGATGCAACAGGGTGGAGCGATAAGAAGAGCAACAGGAGCGATGTCGAGCTCGTGAGTCTTGACGTTACGGCGGTTAAGGACCGGATGCATGTATAGATTATAATGTTGCCCGATGCAACGGTAGAGAGGGATATTAATGCAGTTAAAACCCATTCTTATCCTTGGCGCATCATGGTAACCCACGTGTAGTGCAACTTCCAATAATATGCACATATTAAATTCCATACAACGCAATTAGAGTTCAGCGTTGAAGAGCTCGTGTCCCCTGTTTAGACCCTTGAAAGGTGTTCCTGGTCATTAAAACATGGTTCATTACTCGCATCACACGATCGACTCTACCCGCGGCCCGTCAACAAGTGCCTCGGAATCATACACACAAAGTTATAACAAAGCCTGTTTTCATACCATTTAAACTTCACAACGGTTACAAAACAGGGGTAACACGCTTGAAACGGAACTCCAAACGACCTTGTAGATACTCCGTCGGTCTTTTGCCAGGTGCAGTCCCAAAGCCCGGAAGATCAAATATCCGATACATCTTGTACTGTTTCACACCAAGCTAGCAAAAACACCATGAATATCATCATCATGCCAACATGGAAGCTTCACTTCCTTACCACGAACCATCGATAACAATCATTGCCATTTTATCTGGCTTTGTACTTCTCTTGAATTTAATTAATCATGGTCTTGATAAACTCGCCTACTGTGGCCTGATTGGTCAGGTCGCAATAGGGATAGCTTGGGGTACGCCAGGGGCGAAATGGCTATCTCGCGATGTTGAAAGCGCTATCGTGCAGCTGGGATATCTTGGTCTGATCCTTTTAGTATTTGAAGGCAAGTTCCGCTTTCCAATCAATAGACCATCCATTAACCCTTTCTTAGGCGGTCTTTCAACTTCTTTCAAATCCCTGAAAGCTAACCTGGGCCTTTCATCTGCTGTTGCCACGACTGGAATCTTGCTTCCTATCGGCTTCTCTTTCGCAGTCATGCCTATGCTAAACGCAACTCCCCTTCAAGCCTTTGCAGCAGGCGCTGCGCTTTGTTCTACAAGTCTCGGCACAACATTCACCATCCTTGGCACCAGTGGCCTTTCTTCGACCCGTCTCGGCGTCGTCTTGACCAGCGCTGCTATGATGGATGATGTGGTTGGTCTTATCATGGTCCAGGTTATTTCGAACCTGGGTGGCGATTTTTTCAACGGTGTCACTGTTGTTAGACCCATCGTTGTCTCTCTGGGTTTTGCAATTATGATCCCTATCCTTTGCAGAATTATCGTTGTGCCAGTTACCCTCCGCCTCAACTCTTACCGCATGGCAAACCCATCATCTGTGGTTTCAAAACTTTTCGGTATGGACCAAACTGCCTTTGTTATCCATACAGGGTATCTTCTCGCTATAGTTATTGGAGCGGCTTTCGCTGGTACTTCAAGTCTCTTAGCTGCTTACATCGCCGGTGCGAGTATTAGTTGGTGGGACTCTGAAGTACCTCACTTGGAGTTGGATGCAGCTAGTCCTACAGTCATAGAGCCTGAAGAGACTTCGATAACGGATCATCAGGCCAGGGAAGGGCGACATGTTCAAACACCCTTGCCCAAGATGATGGAAGGTGGTTCAGGTGTTGAGATTTTCCAGCGTTATTATGAGCCTTCTCTGCAACGTCTTCTCAAGCCCTTCTTCTTTGTAAGCCCAGTACCCTTTATATCACGTATGAGTTCTAACATCACAGGCATCCATTGGCTTTTCAGTCCCTATCACCCAACTGTTCACGGGGCCTACGGTCTGGCGTGGCGTTATCTACACGGTATTGATGATATTTGCGAAGCTCGCATGTGGGCTATGGCTTGTTTCCTTCACTAGTCCATTCCGGGCACTCACTCGGTCTGTCCGGAAGATCATGCCTACGCTCAAAAAGTCTTCAAAAACTCTGGCGTCTGGCGCTCAATGCGCAGATAGCTCAGCACGAGAAGGGTCCAGTGATTCCACGCAGCAAGCTCAAGAACGCGACAGTGTTCCTCTTCAGCCACTTGCAGACATGGATACATCCCAGTCGTCTCCTAATACACGCAACTCAACACCAAAGCCTGAAAAGGCACTTTCACTTTACCCAGCATGCATTGTTGGCATTGGCATGGTAGCTAGAGGAGAGATTGGCTATTTGATTTCTGCACTGGCTGAGAGCAAGGGTGTATTTGGCCGTTCAAAGAATGGTCAATCATCTGAGATTTTCCTCATCGTCACATGGGCTATCACGCTTTGTACGGTGATTGGTCCGATTTGCGTTGGGCTTATTGTGAATCGTGTCAGGAAACTAGAGAATGGAAGCAAAAAGGCCAAGGATGAAAGTAAGAGGAATGTTCTGGGGGCTTGGGGGATTAGTTGAATATTTCCACTCCTATTTATGAATCCTTGTGGATTCTACGACTTCACCGAGTTTTGCGTATTGAACAACACAGCGAATTGAGACAAAGAAATCTGCAGAATAGCGGTGTTTCTTTTTTCCACATGATATGAACCTTGACATTTGGGTATACCAGCTAACTAGCCCAGCTTCCTCGGGACATGAAACCTACAACGAGACGCGAGCCGATTGTGAAGGTCCAACACCCAGGATATCCCGAGTCAGGCCAACCCAAGGCGATGGTTCTCGAGTACCGTTCACAGAAGCCTGGTTCGAGCTATGCCTCATCTTATTCAGTGCCTGAAAGCCACCTCGGATACTATCAGCTTCATGGCCCTTGGCACGAAGAACACTTGTGGCAACACGAGCACTGTCTCCGTCATAACATGTGAGCAAAACTTTTCTACCTTGGAGCAAAGACTTCAGTTCTTGTCTAGGTTCTTTGAATGTATCTTCAAGACTCTTCCACAACGTTTCCAGAAGCTTCGCGTCAGAGAAGGGACTCGGCGTGCTGTTGTTTACAAAGGGTATATTGACTGCGCCAGGGAGATGGAAGCTGCTGAAATCCTGGGGTTGCCGTAGGTCGATGATCGTTGTATCCTGTCTTGAACGGAGAATGTTGTGTAGGTCCACTGCGCTCACCGACGCACTCTTAGGATCAGAGAGCACCATGTCGAGAAGAGCGCTTCTATCAACGTCAAAGAACGCATCGATGGCTTCAGAGGCTGTTCGCTCCCACTTCTCATCGTACCTATAAAGGTCGACTTCCAAAAGGTCCTAGATATCGTTAGACAAAGGACCTCATCTTTACGCCACCACATACCTCATTCTTGATGGATGGAAAGTAGCTTTCTCCAAGCTTATCAAAGTACTCGCTTATGTACTGATATGGCAAATCGCAACACAAAAACACGCAGTTGATAGTCCCATCTGATCCAGCCAGTTCCGAAAGAGAACCTTCAGCCTTGCGTTTCTCGATAAGCTGGAACAATCCTGTCAAGTTGAACCCGGAAGATGGGCCGCAGACGATCCCATTGCGACATAGATCCAACGACTTAGAGAAAGAGTTGTGTGAGTCGACTTCTTCGATGTGGTCAACGGATTTCTTCCATGGGAATTGAACGGGAGCCATAAGTGCGAATGACCTTGGGCCAGGAACTCGATCTCCAGGCGCTGTGCAAACACTACAAAAGGTTTCAGTCATGGATCCTGAGGTTATCGATTTTTTCTGAAATCGATGCCTACCCTAGTCGATATACTGAAGGCTTAGCTTCTTTGAAGTAGGTACCAAGACCAGTCATAGTACCTTTAGCCTGTCAACAACCGAAGTTCAGAAGACAGTGATTCGTTCAACCTACCAGACGTTCCCATTCCCGCACAGATCAAGTTGATATCTGGTAGTTGTGCATGGATCTGCGGGCCTGTCCATTTGACATGAGCGTTCCAGTTCTGATACTACGTTAGTCCTCTAACCATATCCCAGTCTACCAGAAACTTACAAGATTATTCTCATATTGATTTGGGTTGATGATGGTTTCGTCCGAATCTTGTGCTAATCTCTGAGCTGCTCTGATACCACCACGTTCGTCAAGAGGCTCAGGCTGAGATGGGCCTCCGAAGAGTGTACTAAGGTAACATGTCAACGCTCTGGCCTATCTGTAGCTTGAGTACCATGCATAACTTACATGTCAATTCCGAAGAATTGCATAAGCTGAAGTTTCGTTGCGCTAGTCTTGTTACTCAAGAAAGCTCGCACATCGTCAATACCATGAATAGCCCGTGAGATCAGTGACATAGACAAAACAGTCGAACCAGAGCTGTATTCAACAACTGTCTTTGTTTTGCCCGGAACGATACAGTTGCTTAATAAGTTCAAAGCTAAGATCCCTATTAGAAAGATACAAACGATATGGAAGTTGTTCGCCTACCTGGCATGGCTTTCACATTGTTCGCAGGATGCATAGTCATCATTTTGGCGTAGATACGTACTCCATCCTTTCGATAAGGATTTACAGAGTCCGGGATCTCAACCAGGGGAAGCGGTGGCGCTGATTGGGGGTCGAAGTAATTCCTGACAGAGTCTTGCCCCTTGTATACGTTAAGGGGGTTGGGACTAGCCATGTTGAAACAAAGTTCTGGCTTGGAGGCTAGGCTGAGTCGAAAGACATATGAACAGGACCTAGAACTTTAGGGCGTAACATGGCCTCTATATAAGTGATTATAGATAAGTGTTTTTCTTGTCAGCCTTCATTAAACGCTTTTTGGTTTGCTCCGGCTGTGTGTAGACGTGGGATGACTGACTACCCGACGAGATGCTGTTCCTCAAAGGGACCCGTATACCAATCAACGCAGCTGCAACCCACAGTTGAGATTTTCACGGTACTAAGATCATCATAGTCCTGGCGAGAGCGAAGTGGATGCTAAGGACAGTCCCGGGCAAAAGGGAATAGGTCTCAGAATGGCAACTCAATAACCCCATAATGATCGACAGACCTTTGCTATAATTCGGTGGAATATTTCGGCTCACAGACACCCTTGTCAGGACAGTGAGGTTGTTCAAGTAGTATGCAAGAAGCTCATGGTGGTGTGACCGACCATCAAGGTGGTTTCCATTAGGAGAAATACGTACAATTGTGTGCGCAAGCAACAGTACTTTGTAACGGTTGATTTATCTCGACCATTCATACAACTGAAGCTAATAACAGTGACTAATTTTGCGAGTCCCTGCAAAGGGGAACCCTGATAGATTTTGGACAAGGAGGCTCACAGTGGGGATACTGATCAAATTTCTCTATGTTCAGATCTAGTTTAATAGTTTCTAGAAGAACCTTGATGATCCATGGCTTTCTCTCCCTTTTAAAATATCAATTATGTAGTGCAATGTTGCAATTGAGGTTTGCATACTGGTCAAACGGGTTCTCGTGATATTTGTCGATCCCTCCATATGTAATTTGAGAGGTAGCACTGAAATCTTAGACTGGAAAGGGAGTCTCGGCATCAAGGTAGAGTAAGACTTTGGGCTATGTTAAAAAAGAATCGACGCTTCAGTCACGTCAGTTGTTGACTGTTCAAACCGTTTCAATCGTGTATCCAAACTACGATAGACAATGGCGAACAACCAAAACTCGGATAACAACGTTGTCATGAGTCGTGACATAGGCTCAACAAACACCATCGTTGACGAAGGGGGATCTGATAAGAGCGAGATTCATCAGTTCAACGAGCAGACAAACTATGTTCCCAAAGGAGCCATCATCACAGTATGTTGTGACAACCCATCAGATAAGCTACCAAGCTGACATATAACACAGATATTTCTAGCATGTGCAACCGTCGACCTGCTAGCATTGATGGACCAGACCATGCTGGCTACCAGTCTGTACATCATCGGAAATGCCTTGGGCTCAACAGCTCAGGTATCATGGATAGCCAGCGGATATTTCATGTACGTATTGCCATGTTGTTATTTTAACGCGCGTTAACAATTACAGCACTTCAACAGTCGGGCAGCTCATGTATGGAAGATTGTCAGACATCTGGTCTCGCAAGATAATCCTCCTCGTGGGCCTGGCTATATTCTTCATTGGCTCACTTGCCTCTTCTCTAGCAGGATCGATTCTGCAACTTACCATATTTCGTGCTTTCACTGGTATTGGAGGAGGTGGTCTCATGACTGTCGCACAGTTGATAGTTAGCGACGTTGTTCCTTTGCGAGAAAGGGGGAAGTACCAGGGCATTCTAGCAAGTCATACGAAGCACATTTGGAAGTAATTTTGCTAACTGACTTTTCAGGGTGCTGTGGTTGCGATGGCCAACGGCATTGGACCTGTCGTGGGAGGTGCACTCTCGTCTAGCTCAGAAGATTCGTGGCGATGGATCTTTAGGATGCAACTACCTTTGACGCTTCTGACAACTCTCTGTGTACTTTTCTTCATGCCCTTAAAGGGTGTGCAAGGAGATTGGAAACTGTAAGTGCTCAAAGCTAACACGAAAAACAACTTTACTGACATGAACACAGAAAGCTCAAGGCTGTGGACTTCTTAGGCATCATCCTCGCACTCGCTGGCATGACTGTTGTTATTCTAGGATTGACATGGGGAGGAAAGGAATATGCTTGGAACTCCACGCAAGTAATTTCGACCCTTGCAGTAGGCACAGCAGTCTTTATTGTATTTATGTTCTGGCAGTGGAAGGGCCCCAAGTACCCACTGATACCATGTAAGTACCCCAAACGCCTATGAAATCCACCCTCTGACGTATCTCAGTGCACATATTCAAGTCAAAGATCGTCAATGGCGCATGTCTTACTATGGCCATCAACGGCTGGAACTTTGTCATGCAGGTCTACTACATACCCTCATTCTACCAACTCGTCTACGGCTACTCAGCCACCAAGGCCGGAGCGATGCTCCTTCCAATCACACTGCTCCAAACTGCCAGTAGCACTCTCTCAGGTCTCATCGTTCACTGGGTGGGTCGGTATCGTGAGTGTATCCTTTTTGGTTGGCTGTGCTGGGCTGTTGGTCTTGGCCTCATGTCGACCCTGGATGAGAACACGGGCGTGGACAAGCAGATCGGTTATTCTGTGCTGATTGGTATCGGAGTGGGCAACACACTTCAGCCGTAGGTCCAGGACTTTGTGATATCTGAGTAATATCAGGAAGAGCTGACAAGGATGATCATAGTGCGCTCATTGCTACGCAAGCTGGCGTTGATAGGCGTGATATGGCAGTTGTCACGTCGTTTCGCAAGTAAGTGATCAACATCAAGCGGTATGTGGGGATGAAGTTGATAATGGGTTACAGCTTCGTTAGGAACCTGGGTTCAACACTGGGCCTAGCTGTTTGTGGTACAGTTTTGTATGTTATATCTTATGTCACCAGTAAACACTCACTGACTGAAAGATTATAGGAACAATGTCCTAGCCAGTTCGTTGTCCTCTCTGAACCTGGACAACCACGAATCCAAGACATTGCTAGGAAACCCTCAGTCCATTCTTGATACCGTCTCACCAAGTGAAGCAGAGAGAATTCGATTAGTCCTTATCCCAGCTTACAGACAAGCGTTCCGCATAATCTTCCTCATTGGTGCGGGTGCAGCCAGCCTTGCATTTGTCTTGGCATTTATACTCATGCCACAAGTCAACCTTACTAGACCAGATGACTCGAGACTTAAGGAAGAAGGCCGTAGAGTTTATGAGAAGAAAAAGGCCAAAGACATACATTAGATAGATATGACGCTAGATATGCGTGTTTTGGTGTTGACGGGAAACGAATTGTGGGCTTACGAGACCCTGGCTATTTCACTCGAGACCAGGGGTCAAATACGGATCATTGGGCGCTAATGATAAAACTTTATTATATTTGACAATTCCTGTCAACACAGTGACGTGATATTGACAGAAAACCGGGCCGCTGGGATACTTCCAAGACGGCCGACCTGACAAGTACATGGTTCAGCAATGAGGAGTTCTTCTCTCAACAAACCTGCATATGAGGAATGTCTTGTTAGTGAATTATAAATGGGGTAAAATAGCGCTGAAGAATTCTTGTCTCACCAAGTACCGCTGTGACAGCCGCCATCAGATTGATGATGGTGTGCCCGGCCTTGGTTCTCCCGCTGATCCTTTCCAGGGATTTTATAGCCTAGACTAGGGTATCATAGTCTAAAGCTAAGAGAACCCCTTCACTCCACAGCGTAACGGCTTTAGGTGCGTGCTGTTGACGTAGCATGACGAGAATTCGACGAATCTGGAACAGCCAATTGCAGACGCCGGAGGGCATGACCGACGTTCAGCTGGGTAAGGAAAATTAGAATGGGATATTGGATACTATTAAATATCATATCATTTTCTTTCGTTTGTATAAAAGATGGCTCATTGGTCCCCCCTCTTCCCTCCAATTGAGACGCGAACAGCGTCGTGACTCCTCCTCTGGCTCTCGTACTAAGAGCTGCTACTTCTAATTAGTTTGCAGTCATAGCCTTTCCATAGTATCAACTTACATTTCAACCACAGATCATCCAGGGTTTCTGTCTTCTGAACAATGCCTACTTCGAATCCAAGTCACACCCGCCCTCTTTTACCCGCCCTTCTTCCACGTTCAGAACCCCAAATGCACATTTCCCGCACTCTGCTGCCTCGCCCGCCTCGAATTGGCGTCTCAATTGCTTGCGAGTCTTGTCGAAAACGGAAAGTTCGAGTACGACGCCCATACCTGACTCCTGCTATGTCTATTCTGACTGACATCACAGTGTAACGGCGATCGACCACGATGTTCAAACTGCACTAGAAATGGAGTATCCTGCACATACCCTCTGCCAATAAAGGATCACGAGCTACGACAGCACATCAGAGTCTTGGAAACGGAACAGGAGGCCAATAGAAAGTTCATAGAGCTGCTACGGTCAAGGGATCATGGTGAAGCAAGTTTGATCCTCGACCTACTTCGGCAGGATACCAGATCCAGCATCCATGGTATCTTGCGCCAGGTCGAACACGGGGACATGCTGTGTGATTTGTCTCATCAAGCTGACAAGAGTTGTTCTTGACATCAAAATACCTTGCACTATATGTGGTTATGTTCAGCAATTGTAGCTCGAATTATCCCATCGGGTGAGAACGACTTCGGAGTGGTTAACCAACTCCTCACGCCTCACGCCATCTCATATATCAACCACCAGCCAACCATGTCGTCGTAGCTCAAGATCTCAATAGTTCAAATCGAACCCTCCAGCTGTTTAAAGATGCTGTAAAAGGCAATTATAAAGTTTTGGCGGCTATATATGTCAGTCATCCTGGGAAGCTCACTGGTTGATTGCTTACCAACCATGAATTCAGTCATAGCATCGAGCACCAAACAGTCACGGCCAAAGCAACAGAGTCCCAACGCTGTCTATTCGTTACACAGCTATTTCCTCTCCTTCTTGATCAGCTTCCCTTTTCGCTCCCAGCAGTCTCCATAGCGATCAAGTCTGTGACAGGACCCCTCTCGCTTTACCTCGACCATACCCAAGATGTCTCCTAGATCGAAGACGCTGTGCGATCTCTACCGTTTGACTCTATCGTAATTGGCATGAGCCACTATGATTATGGAGAGAAACTGGCGAGGACGAAAGCCCTCGCTAAGCTGTGTCATGAGGGGGGGTATTGCGGTTGAGGCAGAGATCGGCTAGTGATAGCACTTCATAGCACGAATGACCTTAACCCTCAAATCATGCAAGACTGTATCAAAGCTGGCGCTGTGAAGTTCGATGCCAACAGACTACTTCTGAAAGTGGATATCGACGGGACTTCGAAGAGATAATTGCACATAAATATATAGTTTGCTATTGTCTCAATCTGTACCTTCGTGGTCAAAACACAGGTGTTTAAGAAAGCTATGCAATAAAGCTTCCTGTTTCACTAAAGTTCAAGTAACATAGGTGTTTTCAGATAAATTCACAAACTTAATTCCCTTCTCAAGTATTTTACACTCCTGAATTAATGAAGTCAAGTTGACACTCCGAACATCGTTCATAATTTAACCAGCATGTATACTGCTCACCAGACATCAGCGATACCCACCGTTAGATCGTCAAAGTTGGGCGAAAATAAAGAATATCGTCGTCGTCCTCATCGCCGTTATTGTCGTCATCGTTACCGTCATTTTCATCGTCGCCGTTATTGCCATCCTCACCGGCACCGTCACGTCACGGTCGCTATTCAGTTCGAGTCACTAATCCGCCCAGCACTGGCCGTGCGACGTGCACAAAAGGTCTTCCATTCCAAAACGCTTCCCACTGGCTAGCATCGTGAGAGTTCATAGGTTCAGGAACTTCACTTGTCTGGCAGACGAGCTTATAGAACCGGCGATACATCCGTATCCTCGCCAGAGACGTGGTGGTCATGAGAGGAGCTGCGTGGTGCAATGTAACAGCGAAGCCTCTGCGCTCGGCTTCCCCGAATGCTTCTATGATCTCCGAACAAGGGGGGGAGATGACATCGTAGGCATGGTAAGGAAGCCCACCGGGGATCAGTGAACCAGATCGGATGAACTCTGCAGTGACTGTATCCGAGCGTCGCAGCATAGCTTCCTTGATGGGTAAATCATCATATCCATCTGTTGTGTTGACCTGGAAGCCGTGCTTGACGAATTCCCTGATTATTCTACAGTTCTCGTCACCTTCACTATCGTATCTGAGATAATGGAGAGCTGTTGCGCCGCTGCTATCCAATATGGTGTTAATGTTGGCAGCGACAGGCCCATGTTGCAGCAGTAACTCGACGACGTCAACATGGCCGTGTCTCACGGCTTGATGAAGAGCGTGAACTCCGCATCCAGTGTGGGTGACAAAGTCCGCACGAGCATCGATCAGAAGCTTTATCGTACTCCAGTCACCCCCTTCAATGGCAAAGTAAAGGGGGTTCGCTCCGTGCTCTAGGGTCCATTTGGCAACTTCTTCCTTGACACTCTCAAGACAAGTTACGCCCTCTTCGACGTTGGCCGCAACAATATCGCAGGAAAAGTTAATATGATACGAGTCTAGTATCCGGCGAGCGTCGACTTCTGTGCTTTCTCTGTAACTTTCGATTGCGTCCGCAACAACTTCGACACGGACGCGGTGATTTACGTTGGCCCCGTACTTAAGAAGAAGAGAGACAACCTCCTTGTGGCCCAGGTAAGCAGCCCAATGGAGAGCAGTGACCTGGTCGCTCAGGTCCAGGGGATGCCATGTGCCCGAGAATAGGTTATGGACGTTACCATCCATTGACATGTAAGAAAGGGGCTCACGGAAAACGATTGCCTCGGTAGTGTCGCCAGTTGTAATGTCGGCCCCAGCCTCGAGAGATCTTTTGACCCCTTCCAAGCTATCCTTCTTGACCGACCTCAATAGTGCAGCCGATTTGTTTTTTAACACGTCAGTGCGATATATCTGCTTGGTGAGGAGGCCGTAAAGGGTCTTGCAAGTTCTAGCAAGGCTGAGCGCATCCTTGTATCTCTGCAAGGGGTTAAAGACTGGCTCGGGCTCGCTATAGGTCCAAGACCATTGTGCCGGCTGCGAACAGTCATGGTTCATCTCAAGCATATTGTCAACGATGCAAGCGATGACCTCGAAGGGCATCCTCAGGAAGGGGCGAGGCATGTCAGTGACTGTAGGGGCATAGACAGACATATTGTTGTATATGTAGGAGTTGTCTAAAAGTTTAGCAACGACAAGTTCAAATAGGGGTTAAATGGATGAGCAAGTAACTAATCCAACCTTGAGGTATTATATGAGTTGAATGTCAATATTACCTTGGTGATGAGAGAAGTTTGGCTGATAGTAGTAGGATACGTGTGTGCAAGTCTTGGTTCTTTGAACAATACGATGATGCAGAACACAAATGAGTTTCACTGTGGTTGAGAAATGCGATATTTGATGTATGATGAAATGATGGCAAAGACTTGGAGATTATGGGAGAAGTGGTTGTTTTAAAAGGGTTTCTTTATACACGAAAGAAAGATTCATCTCATGCTAGAGAAAGTTGAGGTTTTGTTTGCAAAATGGGACAAAGTTCAGAAAATGAGCGCAATGAGCGCAATACATACACACAGATCACTCTTGACCTCGGCTCCACAACAATCTTGGCTTATTTGATATGTTTAAACTCATTGCTCATGAATGGACGCACTGCAATTTGAGACTATTTGGCTTCTCTATGTCTTTAGGTGCATACTCTTAACATTTAACACGTCGCTCAATCACGACTCTATCATACCTAGCCAGGCATCCACGAGTCTGCAAGGCTCGCCACGAAATACAGTTTGCAACTTAGTAGCATGAGAGGAAGACATGAGAGGAAGTAGTGATGGTGCATACATACATGCGAGGAATGGCTCATACAGACGACACATCTTGATAATCGCCTAGCATAGGCTAGCTGCTTATCAGTATAGGCGTGAGTCGTGGGCCTAGTCGTATAACAAGTCACATCATCCGGTATGGTGTAGTGGCTAACATTTCGCGCTCTCATAACCTGAGAGATCAGTACCGCGGAGCCCAGGGTTCGATTCCCTGTACCGGAGTTTCTCTTTTGCCGCTCTTCTGACCTGAAGTCCGTCCGTCAGTAACTTTCTCATTTTTTCTTTCTTTTTATACTTCTGTTTGTGAAGGGGGAAAATCAGTATTAGACTTCAAAAGTCGCATCACAAAACCATCAAGTAACTTTATTATCTGTGAATTAGCACAGCGCAACTCTCATTCTGCGTGCCGTGCTGTGCCTGCTGCTTGTCTGAGCTACTTGATGCTCTGGAAGAATATACCAATTGGCGCGTACAAAGTTTTGTTATGCAAGCATTTCGAAAGAAAGGCGGCGCTTGTACT
This sequence comes from Fusarium nodosum, assembly GCA_014898975.1. Taxonomy (NCBI): domain Eukaryota; kingdom Fungi; phylum Ascomycota; class Sordariomycetes; order Hypocreales; family Nectriaceae; genus Fusarium; species Fusarium nodosum. The sequence goes on along the minus strand of JAAVUE010000097.1, from coordinate 69,932 downwards.
ACTTGTTACATCACCTGGATACGGCAATACTTCATTCGAGTCAAGAAAACGAATGAGAGACAGATATCGTAACTATAGATTACTCCCCAATAAACTTATTGTCTGAAGTTCATTCCGGCCAGAATGAAGACTCGGATCCGGAAGTGGGGCCGGCACTGGCACATGGAAACGGAGGGATTAAGAATGGGAAGAGTGATTGATTGATGACGTTGAAAAGATGATGGAATTGGTGTTTTGTTATCGATAAAGCTATAGAAAAAGTATCATACTACCTACCAAGTTATATCTATCATAAGTGTTGCGTTGAGCGAGCGGTTGGTGCAGTCTGTTCAACAAACGCAATGACATCAATGACTGGTCCTCGTTCTTCCTGTCCATTCAAGGTGCTGACTCTGTCCATGCAATTACCAGAAAAGGCAACATCAGACCATCAGCTGAAGAAAAGAACGGAACGACACTTACAAATCACACCATAGAACATCATCTTTTCTGTCTATAAACACAATGTTGAATACTCCGCGACGGATGGAGCTTTCGGAGACGGGTTGATTACAAAGATTATTGTAATAATCGGTCTAATGTGGGTTTGCTTCGGCACCTCCACCTCCCTTCTCAACCCAACCATTCAAGGTAAGGTAGCCTCGGATTAGAAATCTAAACTGGGACCTAGATACTATGTACTCCGTACCTCATGAATAATTGATCCAGTTCAGTCCATTTCGTTCCCCAGACCAACAAGCCCCCCTCATCATACAAACATAAGTACTGTGATGTAACCATATCCAAGGTCAACAACATCTTTTACTCATTCTTATAAAAGTCACATCATCCCCTCTCTCCACCTTTACTCACTCTCACTCACTCACAACACAAAACGTTAATGTCATCGCGCATTGCCAAGCTAGGCAAACAATTCGTCAACATGGCTCAAAAGATCAAGACCGACATCACCCTCTACACCACCAACACTCCCAATGGCATCAAGCCTTCCATTCTGCTCGAGGAGCTCAACCTCGAATACAAGGTAAAACTAAGCAACCACTCGCTTCACATCAACAACAACACAAGCCAGCATCTAACAAAACCCAGGTGCACGCCATCAAGATGACCGAGAATGAGCAAAAGGAAGAATGGTTCCTCAAGATTAACCCCAACGGTCGCATCCCTGCTCTTACCGACACACTCGACGGCAAGCAGATCCGTGTTTTTGAGAGCGGCGCTATGCTGCAGTACCTCGTTGATCGCTATGACAAGGATCACAAGTTCTCCTTCCCTCAAGGCTCTGCTGAGCATTGGGAGATGACGAGCTGGCTTATGTGGCAGATGGGTGGTCTTGGTCCTATGCAGGGACAGGCAAACCACTTCAAGCGTATGTCTTCGCCTCTACTTTCTCAGATAACCGATACTGACGAATCATTCTAGGCTACGCTCCTGAGAAGATTGAGTACGGTATTAACCGCTACACCAACGAGACACGTCGTTTGTACCGCACTCTCGACACTCATCTGTCCAAGCAATCATCTGGTTACATTGTCGGCGACAAGGTAACCATTGCCGACATCTCTATCTGGGGCTGGGTTGCCTCTGCCAGTCAGTTTCTCCCCATTTCCACACTGTATCTCACATACTGACGCAAACAAACAGAGTGGGCCGGCGTCGACTTGTCTGAGTTCCCCAACCTGGAGAAGTGGCTCTACAAGCTGCTAGAGCGTCCTGGCTTCGAGGCCGGTCGCCATGTCCCCACCCCTCACTCTGCCTTTGAGCTGAACAAGCTGTCTGAGGAGGAGCTGGAAGAGAAGGCTACTGGAGCCAAGAACTGGGTTCAGGCTGGTATGAAGGATGATGCTAAGAAATGAGCTAATGAGAACATGAAAGTCGAACAATTATAAAAGTCATAATACATACAATTTCTCCTGACTCATATACTATATTCCATGAAGCAAAATGGTCATTACTTCTTTACAACACACAGCTTGCTTCGCACAGGCACATTCTCCTGTCTTCCAATCTCGGGGAATCCCTCAACCTTGACTCCCTTGCGGAAGATGACACAATGCGTCGAGCCTCCAAAATGGAACATACCTGTCTCCTGGCCCTTCTTTACATGGTCGCCCTCCTTGACCGTAATCTCACAGGTGCTCACCTCATCCATACCAATACCGACAAATGCCAACAGTCCGATAGCTGGCTCATCTGCCTCGATGATAATGATGGCCCTCGTAGCGAGCGCGCTCAGATACCCCTGACTATGCGACAGTCCCGCGGACGAAATCTCGGTAGATCCAGGCTCTCCCACACCCTGGAACAGAGGCTCGCTAAAGTACGTGCCGTCCTGGACGAAAGCGCGCACGATCTTTCCAGAGACAGGAGTGTGCCAGCGGTGGTAGGACAGGGCAGACAGGAAGGCCTGGTAGATGGTTCCCCCGGCGAACTTCTCAGCTAGAGGGTCGTGGGCGAGCATGTCGAGAATGGAGTAGGGTTGGCCCTTTGCGAAGAAGCGATCGCGAAGCTTAACATCATGCTCGATGTTGTACACACGGGACTCGCAGCAGTTGGCAATGACAAGGTCGTCGTCGGGAGATGCGATAGGACGAGCATCGTCACGAACCTGGCGGGTGAAGAAGTCTGGGGCTGTTAGCAAATTGCAAGGCTTCGCTTTGATGATGAATAAATCACTTACCATCCCACGACTTGTAACCGTAGTGCTTGGCTGAAGGATCGCATATAAACATGTCCTCAAACTTCATGTCTGTACCGTTCGGCTTGTTGGCAACCTCGACGAGATCATGTATGCCAGTCGGGCCAAACCAGCCCTGCTTGTGATCTCCCAAAACCTTTGCCGAGTCGGGTGTCTATACAGAGTCAGTACGTTCTGGGTACTTAAGACATGAGAGACATACCATAAGATACTTGCCCCAGTGATTGAGAACCTTTTTAAGCATTCGGTTCACATCAGGGTCCAAGAATGCAGCATAGCCACTGAATACTAATCAGCCTCATCCTCACCTCCATAGTTTGTTAGTGAAAACTCACCTGGGCGTTCCCATAGGGTAGTCGAGAATCGCACAAAGCGGTACTCCAACCATACCCACACTCTCAGCCGCATCCGTCCACTCTGGCGCCGTGCTAAAGATGTGGTTCAGCACCTGCAGCATATGCTGGTAGTCGCGCAACTGCGGTGTGCCTGTGGGATCATTCTGGTAAGGGTGCTTCTGAGGGATCTCTTCAAACATCTGCACAAAGTACATGTACACGCGGGGTGTCGTCTCAATGAACTCCTTGAACTCTTTGAGGACGGGAGTGAGTTCCTTGGGGTTCTCGTCGGCGTGTTTTGTCACGCGACGCATGAATTCCCTGTGTACACGATGGTCGGCAGGGAGCCATGCACCAGGCCTTGGAGCTTCGTTAGCTACCTTTGCAGAGGGTAATGGAATGAGTGTGGAGGAGTTGATTAGTCTTACTTGTGAATCCTGTGCTTCTTGGGGATATCATGGTGGTCTCCGTGTTGATGAACCATTTTTGCTGCTGTTTATTTACTGAGTATGATAATCAAGAACAGTTCAATTACCAAGACAGAGACTTCTATATAACCATCCCCAATCTCACTGCTCAAATACGATAGTCCTACGTCAGCATCTCGATGATGCAAACCACTTAGACAACAAACTCCACCCCCGGGCATTGCCGTGCTGTAACCCCTCTTCCGCTGTACCCGTTTGGTTATAAAGTGCCGTTATCCGTATTCAATTACCTGATATTTATTTTTGTTTTCCTTTTGGCAAGAATGCAAGGCGCATTGCTTTGTTGAATTGTTGTGCCGATCTCCCGATCTTCCAAGGTTAATTGACAAATAAATAATGATGACGTTATGGGCGTTCCAATCTATTTTGAGAGCCAAACCTCATAATGATTACAGTTTCTATTGCCTTGAAAGTTGCCGTTCAAGACTCCTCACTCGCAGGCGATACTACTCAGCGTTTCAATCATGGAAACATTATTCATTGGGATTCTGCTACGATTTGAGCCGTCGAGATGACGAGCACTTGTGCAGATATCAGATGCAAATGCGGTACAACATACAACTCCTAGGCAATGTAGCACCATCAATCATCATGCATTTGGACACAATCACACATTTAATGTTTTGTTATTCATCCACTTCAACTCTCAATCTCCAAAACATCTTGTGAAGATGCCCTTCAGTAAGTCTGGCTATATGGAACTGGCTCACGACAGCATCGCCAGACTTTCACTACAAGTCTGAAGAATGTCGCCATCAAGAAACTGCCGTCTATCAACCCGCTCTCTTTGTACCGCTCCTCTTTGCGCAAAAACATAACAGGAAACACCACTTCAGCGGCAAAACCGCAATCAGTTACCAAAAGACAAGGCAAGAAGCTCGAACGCCGGGGGATTAAATAAGATAATGAAGGACGCCGGAAAAGACATGTGTGTGTGTGTGTATGTGTGCCTTTGCTTCACCATAGACTTGGGCAGCTCACCGAATGAGCCCGTCACGTCGGTGAATGCATGAACTTTCCTCTGTTGGATATATGTCGTGGTGACAAGGTCGCTGCTGTCTTTTGTTCGGGTGACGTGGAACATCGCTTATAAAAATTGTTCAACAAAGGGAATGAAAGGTGCGTCGCTAACCAGTTGGCGGGCTGGTTTGGTATGATATGGTGTAACACAATGGCTGAATGTAAATAATTCGAAAAGGAAATTCGTTGCGTCGTAAGGTGTTGTCGAGCACTTGCGGTAAGGAGTGGGTATTTCAAAATCGTGGTAAGATTGACAACCGATGAGACCAGGTCTACATGACCACACAGCAACCGCAACCGCCCTTGCTGTCATCATCGGCAGGTTGTTGACGTTGAGGTTGTTGTTGCTGCACAGGTTGTTCGGTGGATTGCTCCTCTTTTGGCTGTTCTTGTCCTGGCCCGCTAGGTGAAAGTGGTGCGTTGGGCGACATAGGTGTCCTTGGACTAGGGAGAGGACTGTTGGCAGGCTTGTCCGAGATCCTGGGCATTGTGGAATAACCTCCAGCACGTTGTGTTGGGCTCTTTGGCTCCAACTTGAGTGGCCACTCATCACTGGCCTGGCCTTCCTCCTTCTCTTTCGAGTCGGTCTCGTCTCCGGACCTATTCTCATGGTGTTCCCTACCCAAGGCGTTATCGTTGAGGGGTCGGAAGTCCTTATCATATACATCGCCAAATTTGCCCTCTTTCTCCCACTTCTCTTGCTGGAGGCGTCGCGCCACGGTTGGGAGAAGCTGTTGGTCAGGAGGAAGTCGAGGGTCAGGCTTGTAAGAGTTAATCATCCATGGAGGGTCACCTTCGGGTGCTTTGTTGCCAGGTGATAACTCTCCAGATCGAGTTGAAGGGCGCGTGGCGGCCGAGATACTGTTTCCGACAGAACCAGACCTTGTCTTTGGCCTGGTCGTTCCAGTCGCCCCTGTCTTGGAAGGTGCAGAGGTCTTTCGTGGACCGTTCGCATTCTTCTTGGGCGAGGGATTATCGGTAGCGGTTCGTTTCGGTGCGGGCAAGCTACTGTTGTTGAAGTTGCTGTTGATCGACATAGCATCGGAACCCTTCATCATGTGCGCGCTGCCAGGTCGCGCCTTTTCATATGTCAAAGTCCGTTCATTTTCGGGGCTCGAGCTCGTCTTTCTCGAAGCGATGGATGCTCGCTCAAAACGATCGATACTGATGGGCACTGGACTAACCTTGGCAACCGGGATGCGAGAGCCTCCTTTATGGCTGTTTGGATGGAAGTATGCATTATTTTCTTCCTCGGCAATCTCCTCTGGAGTTCTCAAATCCCAGGTTTCGCCTCCGACTTCGGGACTTCGCGCATCGACGGCTGTCGAGTTCTTTCGAGACCTTGTCTCGGATGTATCTGTGCCTCGACGCATAGCACTGCGGCTACGGTCTCGATCGCCTCGTCGTTGCTTGCTTTGATTACGGGATCTCGGAATGTAAATGCCTGCAGCTTGAAGCTCCTCGCTTTCTATCCTTGCCAGCTTATCCCGGTGAATCCATTTAGAGCCCTCATCAGGCGGCTGGTCGATGGGCACAGCATTGCGGCTGTATTCGTCCTCGGTCTCATGGGGGCCAAAAGTTTGTCCCCAAGAACTGCCATTCAAGGCTGGGCTTGTCTTGGACTCGGTAATTTGACGACCTCCAGCTCCATCGACGGAGTTATGAAGTTTTGAACTCGAAAGATTATCGTGGGAGTTTACTTTGCGACCAACTCGATCCATACCGGAGTGGTAAGAGTTGGAGTTACCATTCTGGGTAGTGAAATGGTTCTTTTGAGAAAAGTCATGGTTGGTCATGTCGTTATCATAGTCCTAGCCAGCCAATCGTCAGCAACTCGCCCCTGCAACCTCGATAGCAGCCGACAGCATCCTAAGACGCAAATTATTCCATACCTCTTTCTGGGACATGTTGTATCCCCATGAATCTGCTTGGCCATGACTGCTGCGCGGTGGGGTAATATTCTCGGTCGAGGTCGGGGCTGGAGCCATTGTCGCCGTGTAGATGGCGCCCGCGACCGCCGAGGACTGATTTAGCGAATTGTAGGGCGGTAAAGGAAGGTATGTATTTTGGTGCTGGTTGAGATGGGAGAAAAAGATCGTGGTCAATGACGCGAGAGCTCGGAGTAGTTGCTGTTAGTCAAAGTAAAGGCAGTGTTTCTAAGACGCAATCGGTACTGCGTAGATTGATCGAAGCGGCTAACGAGGGGATCCGGTAAAAAAGGTAAAGGGGTGGAGAGATCGTGATGAAGAAGAGATAAGATAACTTTTGGTAGGAGAAATGTTGTTAGAACAGAGCGTCGACGGCCAGCGATACTATTGAAAGATATCGTCGTCTCTAAGATATCCTTCTTTTGTTAATCGAGGCGCGTCGGGCTCCGAGAGAGCTTTACAGAGAGAAAGAGAAGGTAGGACAGACAGACAAAAAGACAAGCAAGACAAGGGACAAGGACAAGGCGAGAGAGATTTCCCATGAGGGGGCTGGCCTGTGCTGGTAATTAACACTGTGTTGTGCACTAACAACCTTCGCTGCACGGCCCCTCACCCGGGCGGGCTAGATCCCCTGGAAGCCCCTGTAACGGACTCAGCGAGCTCTAAGTGGACACTGACGGAAATACAGCAGAGAACAGGCAGGGATTGTCGAGCAAGTGGCTTGAGATTGGGATATGAAATTTGAATGATGGAGAGACATTCTGCACAAGGCGGGTTAGAGCTTGTCTGTCTTTGCACCTGACGGACGTCGGGTGTGTTGTGAAAATAGCATTTGCACTGAATGCACTGCACTGCACTGCCCACTATCATGTGCATCAGCGGTGTGCTTGCTTGCTTGATGGATCTGATCTGGCCACCGTATCTCGTGGCTAACCAATAGCTAGCACAATACAAATGAGGAATCATGGGAACGCCACGCTTCATGTACAATGACCGTAGATCACAGGCGGCGGAGCATTGATTGCAAACCAGTTGTTCGAAGGCCCCTTAGTTGCCGCCGCCGTTTGTTTCATTCTGATTGCCCAATGGGCAAAATCCCAAAAGAAAGGAATGGATCATGCTATTGTGCACAGATGAATGCAAGCCAGCGAGTGGAAGGGGAATAACCATGGTTTCCCCTGATGAGAATAAGCCGCGCCAGGGTCGAGAGCCACCGGACAGGGGGGAGAAAGCTGGGCTCTGGACCAATTTGATCAATGAACGCCTGACCCGAATTTTGTTGCTTTTTTTCAACTCGTCAGTGACTCTTTTTTTTTGGGTCAAAGCAAAGCAAATACCCATACGGAAATATTTTAAGCAACATCACCGTTTCATGCACTAGAAAACGCATCAACAAGAAGTCAACGGTAATGCTTTGCTTTGTTATTTATTTTTTGTTTTTATCGTTAAATTGCCATGCTATAGGCAGAAAACAGCGTGCTTTAACTCAAATGGACGATACCGAGATTAGATTCCCTCCCACAGGCTGGACCGTTGCGCTGGGAATGGACTGTCAATCAGCTGGCCCTGTCCATCTCCCTGTTACCAGTGACAGGGGACATATTGTAAGTCATCATCGCCTTGATTTATGCAACGCTGGTGAATTGCGCGTCAACAGGGGCCAAGTATCCGAGAAAACACAAATCTGTCAAAAGTGACGCGAAAACACGTCTTTTAGATTCTTTTGCATCAAACCTGTATCAAACTTTCTTTGATGAAGTCATTCACAGGTTAAAAACCAGGCAAACAGTCAGTGCGGAAAGAAACTTGGTTGCCACTGAGTGAAGAGGTTGCCATTTAGGGTCCTTCTAGCGCTCAAATTAGCGGCATACAGTAACGTGCACTGTACCGTGCCTTCAATTTGCAACGGTCCATAGAATCCAACGGACGGCACTTGTTTCTCCAACATCTCGGTTCACTTTCCCAACCTCTGTCATGTTTAAATTACGTAGCATTCTTTCATGTCATAAAAAAAAATCATCCCTTGACTACTTTGACTAAAGTAGGTAATGTTGCGTGACATCTGGGGATTCTATTGATGGTAACATCTTCTAGAAACAGGAACCGTAGCATTATAGAAGAAGCCCTCCGTGATCCATCAGCAAACAAGCACAAGATCAGCTCCAATTGATCCACCAAATCTGCAGCCTGCACATCACCCTCGCATTACGACGGGTACAAGCGAGAGCCTCACAGGCACGGGCACGAGAGAATCAAGTAAAGCCTGCTATTAAAACGTGCTTCAACGGTTGCTCCCCTCGGACAAATTCTCCCTTACAGAAGAAAAAGAAATACTTGACATGAGCTTACTTTCCTAATTCTGAAAAGACCATCGTTTGTCTTAGACAGCAACTCCACAGGGCGCATTGCTTAGTTGCCGAGCTGGCAGATTGAGTCAATCTGATTGACTCGATGAGTAACGCTAACTAACGATTACACTTTCGGGTTCCTCACCTTTACACAAAAGCCATCCATTCCCTTGGGTTCAACGGCTGTGAATTGGCTTTTTGACGACATTATGACAGCATCAATGCGGAGAAGAACAAGAATCGTCTGCATCTCTGACACTCACAACTGCCAGGTCAAGCTGCCAAAGGGCGATGTCCTCATCCACGCTGGAGATTTGACAAACCAGGGGAGTCATGCTGAGGTCTGTAGTTCTGACTCAGATATTCTGAACGGGCACGTACAAGGCGGAGGCTGATCTCTCTTCAGCTTGCAAAGACAGTCGCTTGGCTAGAAAAGCAGGACTTTGAGGCCAAGATTGTCATCGCAGGTATGACATGATCTCTTCGAGATCCGTGACAGGGCCGAGCAGTGTCTAACGTGCCTTCCAAACTCCAGGTAACCATGATATAACTCTGGATCCGGAATTCTATGCCGAACATGGTCTGTACTTTCACAACAAGAACCCCCAGTCTCACGACGAGTGTCTGCGACTGTTCACGTCTTCGCCTTCAATAACGTATCTGTCCCACGGCTCAGTCGACATCCGTCTCACAGCGACTTCAGGGCCACGTACGCACTTCAAGGTCTTTGGGTCGCCATATTCTCCACGCCACGGGCTGTGGGCATTCTACTACGATGCTCCCCAGAATTCGAGCAACTGGTCAAATCTGACGTCGATATGGGAGTCCATACCGCTTGATACAGACATTGTCGTGACGCACACACCTCCTAGAATGCATTGCGATGAAACCGACGAGCGGCGAGCTACTGGCTGCGAGGCTCTAAGGCAGGCGCTCTGGCGGGTGAGACCACAGCTTGTCGTTTGTGGCCATATTCATGATGGGCGAGGTGCTGAACGAGTGATGTGGGATCTAAGTTGTCGAAACATCGCCTATCAAGAAGAGGGTGTCGTACGCTGGGAAGATCCTGGCCAAGGCAATAACAAGACATGTCTGGTAGATCTGACTGGAAAGAAGGCACCGTCACTCGCCAACGATGGCTCTCATCCAAATCGATATGGGACAAGTATAGGGGGCTCTGACACAACCGACGATTCTCGCCCTGTCGAGTCAGCAAAGAGTCCATACGTATTCGGATCTGGCCCTATGGATATTCATGCCTCTCATGGCACCGTCGGATTAGGGGGCGATGCCGCCTCACCACGAAGCGATCAGGCAGCTCTATTCGGGAGGATGGGTCGTCGAGAGACATGTGTCGTAAACGCGGCGATCATGAAGAGTCGGCATCCACATATCGGAGGAAAGCAATTCAATAAGCCTATCGTAGTTGACCTTGATCTTCCTGTCTGGGAACAGGACGGCCATATCGACGACCACTGATTCGCTCTCGACCTACCCTAGACTTGGGTATGAGTTGATGCCCAATGAACCACATTGGGAGAGAAGATGGCCTCAAATGAAGTTGAAGTAAGAGCTTCTATCAAGTTGCCAAGTGGTCATAGGCTATTGATAAAAGCTTGCTACAGTGTGACGCACATTCTGCATTGTGCCGGATCGAGATGCAACGAGTTGAATAGATGTGGTGGTATTTGACGTCGTGTACCACCTGGGACGGATGTATGTCACAGTCGAGTCCAAGAGATGAACTACAACTCCAGTGTGTTAACGTGGTCCCAATGGTCACTCTTGTACACCCCAAGTAGATAACCAAACGTCGAATTGAACTCTAATGTGCTCTAATGTACTACGTAGTTTGATGTCGTAGTTGAAGGCATCTAGACTAGACTTGGACAGCAACCTACCCTGGAGCTAGTCTCGAGTTGGCAATCAACTTGACTTGACATCAGACCGCCATTGAACCAAGCAATCCATCGATTGATTGCTTCCACGACGTTCATCTCTATCGCAACACCACAACTAATACATCATAGCCTCTACAATGGATTCATAGCCCCTCCTGTTGAGACGCCAAGAAGTCAAAGAAATGCCTCCCTTGGCACATGAAACAAGGGAATCCCGTTGATGGTCATTCACGTGCCTATAGCATGAAGATCGAACAAACCGCCTTCCTTATTCTTTTTCGTCGTCCCGAGTTACAGAAAACCTCCTCCAGTACTAATCCAAACAAACAACCACAACGAGGGATTTGCTTCATACCTGCGGGGAGGGCTCCGCTGAGAGAGGGGGCAAAACAAGTCCAGTCCCGTCTGCTCACCGCCAGTCTTTTGTCGTGATACCCTCAGCAGCCCAATAGCGTGGCTTAGTTCCCCCTGTGTATTCTGTTCTATCTTGGGAATGGCGAAGCACAAACCAAAACTCGTCTCCCCCCCTTTTTCCCTCCTTTGCGTACTATTAGGTATTGTTGTATACAAGGCTACATCAGGTACGGCAGTTGAGTTCCTCCATGAAACCGAAATGCTGTGTGATATGTAATACGCTTCGCTTATATATGTGCATACGACCCCGCGTTTAGCGAAGGATAGGAGAAGGAAGAAAGGAAAAAAGGGAAAAAGCAAAGAGACGCATCGGCAGAGGATGGACGAACGCTCACGGGGATGTTCCCAGTAACAGTGCGCTTGAGGCATTTGACCGACGCGGGTTGAAGCGGCATGTTCCCTGTTCATGATTAACGCGCTCTTCCTCTCTTGAGGGGTCATGAGTGAAATGACATCGGCATCGCCAATCGCGGGATCGTCAAAGGGTATCGGTATCGATCGATGTCCGAGTCCAAGTCCAAGGAACAAGATTCTTTTTTTCTACAGGTACAATAGGAAGGGGAAGTGCACCCATCTTTGGGCTCACATGGTGGATTGGGACATTTCCCAATCTTTCGTCAACAGAGCCGAAAACTTGGAAAAGGGAAAAAAAGATTGAATCATTCAGAGAGCAAAAAAGCCGGATCCAGGAATTTGACGTCTGGTAGAGAGCACACCCACGTGGTGACCAACTCACGCTATCCTATCCCATCCTGCCATCTCAAGCTATGGATCGAGGAATAACGTCAAAGGGCTCGTGCCAAAACCACCACACTGACTTGGCTTCAACATTGCCCACCCTCTCTAACTGACCGTATGATAGTGGTACGGCGCTGTACTTGTATTCGTTTCATGATAGACGACGCGACGCCTTGCAGCGGGCATCGAGAAAGACAGGAATTTGATCATCAGCCTTGCTCTGTGAAACTTTTAGAGGCAGAAGCCTTCTAGAAACTCTGCTGCCACGGGTGTTTCGTGTTGGGCAAAGTCACTCTACGCGACCAACAAGCGCAAAAAAGTACTTGACCTTTTTGTCTTTCTTCTTCTTCTTCTTCTCTTTCTGTCCAGGGATTAGCCTAGTAGACAGGCCTGTGATCCCCAAAGCCACATGCTGCGATCAGATTCAAGCACCAAGACGGCGTCCGGCCTTGCCTGTAGATGGCTAGAGAACTCTCGTGAGGAGGGGTCTTTTATCAATCTTCTGTCGCTTACTATTCCTATCAGAGAAGTCTCCCCTCGTTGGTCCTTACTCAGAGAGGAAAGCACCCCCTGGGCGAGACCATCGATGATCTTCCTCTGGCTTCGCCCTTTTTGGAGCGGTGGCCCCCTTCTTCGTTTCTTTCCCCAGGATTCTGGTCGGTCCCCTTTGCTTACTTACCATAGGTAGGCATGCTTTGAATGTGTGTATGTATGTATGTATGTATTGCTTCAGCTCCCCGGCTGTAACCTGGCCAGTTGCGGAGACCCAGAGATGGATCTAGGTTCCATACGAGTTTGCCTGTGGGCATATTATTGAATGTGCGATTTAGGATGGATCTGAATCTTTGTCATGCTTTTTCTTTTTTGTAGGTATCTTTCCATAAAAGACCTCAGTTGAAGGAAGCATGTCTTGATTGGTTGAAATGACATCCAAGATGTGATCAGATGCGAAAGCCCGTTGGACGGCCCCGCCTTTTCCCGAGGACGGGGGAGTTTTGCTTTTTATCCAATCAGATTGTTTTTTTGACCCTCTGACTTGGCCTGGCTTCAGCCCAACGGGTGCTGGCTGTACTTGACTGGGCCTGCACTGGGCCTGTAGTCCACTGGGCCATGACGCTGGTGACCAAAACATCTGTCACAAGAGACTCTGATCTGGGGAGCATCTGACTTTTCTTTCCCTTTTCTCTCAATGAGTTCATCATCTTGGAAGAATTATCAGTTGTAATCCTTACAGAGTAGAAGTAATGAATGTGATGTGTGGTACGTTTTTCCATCACATCTCTCCTACAGCACCTATGCACTTCACAATAAGCGCCTGTGTGACGAGCTGTGATGGGCTCTGCTGTAGTCAGTCGAGTCAACCACCTTTTGGGTATCAAACGCACATTTATTATGTAGGACTCGTCGCTTCTCATGGATGGTGTCATGCAGAAGAAAGACCCTCACCACCATCTTTCTCTATGGTTAATTGGTCTTTGTCAGCTTGTGCCCACTGCATCTCTTTGGTCTTTCTGCAGGTCCATCCCATCTCCTATCGGATGAGGAGTCCACAGAGAAGCCTTCTGCAGGAATGCTCGTGTGTCTGTCTAGTGTAGCATCCGCATCATGACACTCTTCTCTCTGCTCTGCTCATAGGTAATCACTCCACCTGTGCTTCATACTGTTGTGCTGTGACTGTACATCTACCGTGGGGGGTATCTTTTGTCCAAACGTGGATGTGGAGATAGGCAGCACATGGGTTTCTCGAATCTTGGAATCTCCTTTTATTTTCGCCGAACATCTATCTCGGTACCTGCGGAGCAATTGAATAGTGCTGCTATCATCATGAGGTTCCTGGGACAATGATCAGAAAGCCACAGCAACCACTCGTCGTGATCCACCAAGAGCGGGCTGCAGGGGGTGAAGCGAAGAGTCCAGAGACGTGGTGCAACTTGGAAATGCAGGCCTCGTGATGCGATGGCCTGCGAGCTACATTCCCACTATCAGCTATCCGTCGTCTCACAAGGTGTCCAAGGGGAGCTTCATTCCAGGGATATCGGCTGTAGCTTGTGGAAAAGTCTGATGAATTGATGAATAGAATCCCACGAGGGAGAAATCTTCGTGGAGCTGTCACAATGGTCCCTGACAGCCTGCATCGGTTGATCAAGCGAGCTGAGCAAGGTCCAAGGAACAGAAACGTGGAGCAAAACCTGAAGCTAAAAAGAGCTCATGAGACGCTCGTCGCTACGGTGATTACATGCAACTTCCTTGAAGCAATTGACCGCACTTACAATCCGTATGTCTGTCTGTCTACCCGAGCTGTATCATGGAATATCACCAGGACAGGGCAGGGCATAGCTTGGATCTTGGCTCGTTTTAGCCTCCCCTCCAAGCTCTGACAGCTCAAGCCGTCGATCCCCAGAGTTCTACACACCGAGTAATTGATCGACGATCTGTGCTCATGTCTCGTGGTGGGAGAATCACTTGCACGTTATGCTGTCAACGTTTACAGCAGGCATGACGCTGTATTCCAATTCAGATTCTTGTCGGATGGCCTCACGACCACCTCAGCCCAACGAGGAGAGGAGAACAGGCCAGTCAGCCCATAGGTGTTGATGATCCAATGGGATGAGGGAAGGCACTTGTATCGACTGTGGAAAAATGACATGTCTCTGCTTGCGATATGGTTGGATGTATGCACTTCGGTTGTCCAATCTGGGGACGCTCCAACACAGCATTACTTTCAACTAGCGAATTGCCTAAGCACCGCTGTATTTTGCTTCACTTTACCTCTGCCGTATCGTATTTGTAGAAGATGCTTGTTATCATCGTCATAGTCATCATTTAGTTGGATAATTCAGCCTTACTGAAACTGCCGAAATAGAAACCCTTATTCGTTTTCAGCACCGCCTCTTGCCATTTCAGCTACCAAAGACACATCCTTTCGGTGCAATGCTAGATTTAAGGAAAGGCGCCAGTCATCAGCCTCACCGCCTCTGGGCTTCGTCCCGCTCCCTCCCGCTTCCGTTCCCATCCCTCCCGCTGGGCACCTCCAAATAGATAGGCACCCTGACTTAGCCTTGGGACGAGTCGGGCTTACCTTACTACAGCGGGCAACTTTAGGTATCCAGCTGCGATGGATTGCTCTGCAGTCAGGCCAAGGCTTACTGACCGTCATGAGACGGGGCTTGATGAACGCCTGAACTGTAATCCAAGAACTGATGATGCTTTTACTGGGCCGATGATTGTAGTTGTCAGGATGTTCCTGGGCTGATTCATACAGCTCAGCAGTCTGATGGAGTTGTCGGGATACTCAATGACAGGTTATCTCCACACCGGACCCTGAATTGACGACAGACCCGAAGAATTGGAAAGCCTTGCCTTGCCTTGCCTTCATCGTTTGTATGTACTGTTCATCATGGCTCATCTAGATTTGCCCCGAGCTCCGACAAAGAATGAGTCGGAATTGAAGGGTCTTACTCGCCACACCAGCCACTTCAATTATCGAGGTACTTTGGCATTGAGCTTAGCACAGGTGTAATGCAAGGTACATTATCTCGGTCGGAATCGCCATCTACTAATCAATTGATTATCAAGGGGAACGGCGGTCTAATTGGGGTTGACTCTTTTGGAAGGGATCACTCAAATCCAGTAATTGATCTTAAATCCGAGGCTATATCTGACATAACACCCATGTTAGGATGGTCTACAGGCTGTATCATCGCTCACAGCCAGTCATCCTGATTCATCGCCTGCTTTCTTTCAATCAGCGCGTCAGTCATCCTCGCACAGCGAGCGAACGAGAGTGATGAGGTACATGCGCCATTACCTGACTCATCTAACCTGATACCTCTAGCTCGGTGAATCTCGCCACCGTGAGGAATGTACCTCCACGTGTCTCGACTCGTAAGATCCGCGTACCACAAGCGAACCGCGCCACAAACCCACTTCCACAATGGTGAATCAAGCCCGCCGACACACATCTTCGCGAGCCATTTCAGTGAAAGACAACAGGGGACCATTCACTAACCTGGTATAAGTGCGGGCTACAGCAGCTCTGTCCTTGGCTGGACTCAATCAAAGCCTTCGACGCCCTTCCATTAGTTGCTGTCTCTTTAGCCAGGATTCTCCATCCGCTGTGACACTATTCGCTCAATACGTACGGATACTGAGGAAAAAAAACCACCGATCCTTTTTTTTTTACCAAGCATATCGTTACGGCGTATCAGTCCAGTCCGAGGTACTAGTCAGCTCATGATTAATCGCCGCCGCCGCCGACGACCAAGGCAAAAAACACGAGACGGAAACACGACTAATAGGAAGGAGGCTGAACAATGTGAAGAAAGGCCTTTTCTTTTGAAATTGAAATTGAATTAAAGTAAACTCAACTCGCCACGTTCCTGATTCTTTGCCTTTTGCAGAAAGGAACCGGAATCTCCTCATCCAATTGACTCTGATCTGCTTTTGCGTTTTGATAAATCTCGCTCCACCCGAGAGTACGTACTTGGACACTACTATTTAACCTGTCGAGGCCTCAGGCCGATAGAACCTTGGCACAGCACTGAAGAGAAGAAGTACATAACGGATACAGTACTTGGGCCCAGCCACCTCGTTTCAACCACACGCCTAACGAGTCAAACCATTCAATTTGATCAGTAGTTTCCAGCTACTTGATTCATTCTAGAAAATCAGGTATTCAGAGGCGACAAACGGAATTCATCGGTAAATAAGTGACTCTTTCGAGGTCATAACCAACTTGAATAAGTCACGACTCGAGAAGAAAGGAAGAAAAAAACTCCACCACGGACAGACCAGACCAGACGGGACCAGCTCCATCGCAAAGAGGGACTTGGACTACCTCACAAGTACATACAGCACCCCTCCAGTGGACCGCCTTCTGGGCCAACAACGACCACTAGCATCGGGCAGCTCCAGCACCCACGCACCACGCACCACCAGACGACGACACGGTCCAAAGGTACATACAGGTGGACCGACACCCCCAAAGCCCAAAGGCGACCGACCCTCCAGAGAGTCGTGGACCCCCTTCCTGGCGTCTGATCGTCGACTCTAGCCTGTCCTCTTTATCGACCCTTGTACCGGCGAATCAGTCCCCCTTGTCTACTACCACGCTCTCGCCCGTGACCTCATCTGCTCTTGTTCTTCAATACCCCAACGACCGCTGTCTCGTCCTCTTCTCCTGTATTGTTCCTCTGTTCCCCGTGGACGTGAACAACCAAATCAACACCACCAAACTTCTTTTTACATCTTATTCTCTGTCGTGTCTTGCTGTGTCGTGTTCAGCAGCCGGCTGCTCACTTTGTCAAGACTCTCGCCTACCCACCCCCGGTCTTTCGTTTGATCCGGCATTGCATTGCATTTACTTGCAAGTACAAATTTCTGCCTGGTTCTACGGTACCCTGCAAATCCGAGCACCCACTCACCTCACCTTGCTCTGGCGGCGAGACTCACAAGACACCGCCCCCCAAAAAGCCCAGACCACTCAGCAACAACATACATCAAGTCATACCCAACTTGGTTTTAATATACATACAAACAACTTCCCAGCCCTGCCTTGCTTGTAGGATACAGCCTCACCACAACTCACTAAAGCCTCGCCCTTCCGACGACCTTCGGATCGATGCAATAGATATCCTCAACGAGCAACATTTATCTATTCTATATACTCGACACCTTAAACGGTAGTCGACAACCAACCACCCAATATGTCTACACAACCTGATCCTTATAAAATCCTCGGCGTCGCCAAGGATGCTCAGCTACCCGAAATTCGATCTGCGCACCGAAAGCTCGTCCTCAAATGCCATCCCGACAAAGTTCAGGACCCAACATTAAAGGCTCAGAAACAGGACGAGTTCCAGCGGGTCCAAACCGCCTATGAACTACTGGCCGACGAGAAGGAGCGGAAACGCTACGACGATCAGGCCAGGCTCGCGGAATTGCGAGAGCAAATGCGAGCTAAGACAGCTGCAAGTGCATCAAGTCGTCAAACAGCTGCAGCCGCAGCCGCAAGCCCCTCGTCAAGTAGACCTACACCATCAACCGCATATAAATATGAGATTCACACGCCCGAGCGCAGTTATAAGTCTCCCCGACAGCCTTCACCTGGCCCTAGGGGATACTCTTCATATTCGCGTTCTTACGAGGATGACCATTCTCGCGCTGCTGATATTTTCGAGGGAGTACGAACTGTGAGGAGGGAAAAGTCTTACCAGGATAAGACTTCAAGACGTGAAGAGAGAGAAAGAGAGGAGCGAGAACGGGAGAAGGAGTACGCGCGAGAGTTGCGCGAGCGGGAGAAGGAGAAGGAAATTGAGCGTGCACGAAGAAGAAAAGCCGACGAAGCCATTCGACGTGCCGACAAGGAAGCCAAGGAGGCCGCCAAAGAAGCCCGACGCGCTGAGAAGAAGACTCGCGATAAGTCACGCAAGCGAGAAACCGAGACCAAGAAGACGAAACCTTACATCGAGACCTTTGACAGCGAGCCTGTCTCAAAGTCCGACAAGAAGAAGTCGAGCAAGAAGCACGACGAGAGGCGCGAGCGAGATCGATCAACGCACCGTGAGGAGGTTGTTCCTCCCGCTACCAACTCGATGCCTCCACCCCCCATTCCTCCTCAGTATTCCGCTGAATATATGAGCAAGGCCGATGCTGCCATGAACTACATCCAGGCCTCTCGAAGTAAGGTTCCATCGTCTTTTGCTCGACATGTGCAGCCTCCTGCGCCCACTCCACCTCCTGTGGGCTCGCCCTTCGCCGCCCCCGCCGAAGACGACGACGCTCGCCGATCATCCGCCAAGCCTAGACGCAACTCAGCTGGCGAGAAGCTTTACAGCAAGCCTGAGGTTGTTGAGGACCCCATCGAGGCTACTCCTCCCACCGCTCGCCCTCACATGCACAAGTCAGCTACAGCAACTGGTGTACCTACGAGCTCTCCCCCCCGCCGCGACCTTCCCCGGACATCTACCATGCCCGTTGAGGGTGGCCACAGCAGTCGCTACGCGCCAGGCATCGCCAGAGCTCAAACTTTCAGCGGCGCCTACCCCGAGTTGGACCCCCGTGGCCGAGGCCGCACTAGGCATCAGGCTCAGATCCCTGAGAGTGATTCAGAGGATGAGTATGAGCGCCAGCGACGGGAGCGCAAGGCTCATCGCAGCAAGAAGCATGGCCCCGAAACGCGTGGCGAACATGTGATGCAATACCGAGTTGATGGTGGCCGCACAACCCTCCAGAACTCCTATTCGCGCTCCGCTGAGCCCACTGATGCTTACGGATACTACGCTGAACACACTGGTGCCCGCGCCAGTGAGCGTCCTTCCATGCCTGCTCGCGACACTAGCTACTCTGGTGGCTACGGAGGCGTTCAATACCCCAAGGTCAAGACCTCAAATTACAGCGACGTGCAGTTCAGCCAGTACCCTTCATACCGCGAGGCCTATGCCTAGACAGCCGATCTAGCCTTCACATACATTGTCTTGCGACATCATTGGACGGCGTTTCAACGCGTGTATTCCAGCACTTGGGTTTCCTTTTACGTCTTAGCCTCGGCATTGATATTTCTGTCATTTACCTTGTTTTCACACTTTACGACACGAAACATGTCTTACGAAATACGAAATTTACCTCGATCGCAGACAGGCGATTGGGATGCGGGATGATTGGCGCGAAGGGGCAGTGGTAGCTTGTTTTTCACCACCATTTGATGAGTTTAGCTCTCTGGCATCTGGAAGGGCCTTGGATCGCTGTGGAGAGACAAGTTTGCATGATAGACGTGTTTTCTTGGCTTTGTCACTCTGTGTCCTTGTGACCCCAGAGCCACTCATTATACGCTGTAGGGAGCGCAGCAATCATGGCATCGGTAAGGATCTTTGGGCGGCTCTATCTGTTTTTCCAGTTTTCTATTTTCCATATCATCACTGGCGTTGGGGATACCACACTCGCTCGGGTTTCTTATCTACTCGGATGACGAGATTTATATCAATATCAGATAGAGAGAGGAGGCAGGCCTGTAACATGGCCTGGCTTTATTAGAAATGAAAGCTAATTCGCCTCGCACTTTACTTTTACTGTTCAACTGTGATCTAATTCGTAATCTTTTACTGATGTCTGCTATAGTGATCCTTTGCTTTTTGATGCTATTCAGTCCAGCTCTCTCTCAGCACGATATCTCGGTGGCGACCTTGACCGCATACAAGCATAAGCTGACACCAAACCTTTTGCGCCGTGAATCCTTTAACGGACACTGACCGACCGAGCTGTAGAGTTGCCCCGGATTGAACGGAAGACAATCTGATAGGCCATGCCCATAAATTTGACTCGGCTAACGTTGGTATCGTGAAGGTAACCAAGGCCCGCATCTATACACCACTCATATGTAGTCACCTGTGTACCTACGTAGCACATGCCGCACCGAGATACAAGCACACGTACATTCTGATTTCATTGTACATGTGTACATGCCGGGCATTTGCTCGTACGTGTAATCACTCGGAAACGCAAAGTGTCATTCACATACGGGACTTTGCTTTTTCGCCTCCGCTTCACGGGAGCGTATCTTGCTTGGGACGGTGAGCCGCGGTGTAGACGTGTAATGGAAGGATTATTGCCTAGATCATCGGAAGCACGAATCTGGGGTATCACGGGGACAGTGTCTAACCGATTTGCTCGGGATTGCTGTTTGGACTGTCAGTGGAGGTTTGGTGAGGTGGCAAGAGGAGACGCCTATCTGATTAGACACGTCAGTTGTGGTATATGAAACGGGTCTGATATCGTGGGGAAGCAGTTTATTGTGATGATGTGGATTGTTTTGTATGTCTCGTGGATGTTGTTTATCCTCCAAGATTGGGTTGATGCAAGGACAACAAAACACTGAGGCATGAGGGGTCTATGTGGTCAATTCTGGCAAGCGAGATATCTTTGTGAGGTCATTTATAATAATACTCCCCTAATACACCAGGTCAATAGTCCTATTGTCTGTTGATGATGACGGTGAAGAAGCTAGAAGTGGTCCTGGCGACCATGCATTGTGCCGTGCTCAAAGGCCAGTCAAGAGATAGCAATTCTCGCTTGCCGACGACAGACGGATACTCTACAGATCTCAGACGGGAGCATGCGCAAGAAATGTCACGCTGAGTCCATTGTGCCTTTGGCTTCCTATACTTGCTGCAGTGTTCCGTCGGCGCCATACTTCTCCAGCCACACAATGATCAGTTACTGTCTGTGATAGAGTCAATGATGGAGTCTGTAGAATCAATTGGCATTGTATTAACTAAGCAGATTCGAAGGGAAGAATAGTCATTTAACCTCCCTGTTCCTCTCAATTTGAATCTTGGTTCTTCACGTTTACGCACTTCATTCATCTTGTGGTGAAGGCTCTTATCCTACCTTCTCGGTACATCAAATCGAAGATGACTGAGTAAATCCCTAAGAATAGTTCTCTTTACAAAGATGATCAAACTAGTGTTTCTTGGGCTTGTCGTTGAAATTGGTCCTCAGAAACGGTCTTGAGCCAACATACATTCAGCAACCAGTGCCTTTCTCGTAAAGCATGGCATAACAACGATCGAACGATAACGTCTGCCTTTATATAATTAAAAACTAGAGATGCGGAGTTTAACTCTTCAGTAAGTCATTACTTGATAAATATGATGTATATTGGTTGGGCGCACGATTGTGTGATTAACATATTTAGTATCACCCAAGCTCTGGATGTCGAGGGGTTGAGAATCATCAAGCCTCAATTCAAATGCGGCGCTGAAATCTCAGAATGGCACGGAGAGATCCCTGCCTGTCTTCGGAATTCTACACATACACACCTTCTAGATATCATTCTCCGGTACTACAAGTTCTATGCTACAACAATGGGGGTGATTTATCAATTCTTTGCGGTGATGATAATTCAGCTACAAAGCATTCTAAATAAGCCGCAAACTATCGATATGGAGACAAACGGTGTTCAGTCTTTAAAGCTCTATTATCTGGGCCATAGGTGAGCACTTGTAGTGGTAATGTCATCATTGGGTTGACGAGTTGTTTGTCATGGACGGGATGAGATTATCATTGGTACTTTCATCCTACATTATACTGACGGTATTAGGCACATCTCTTGTGTATCGTATCGCGAAGCTTGGCCATAATTCCAGGTGATTTGAAGAATATGGCTATTCATACTGTTCTTTGTCGCGGAACTACTGGGATTCTAGAAGGTACCAGGGGCTAAAGCACAACACGTTCACCTACACAACGCGCTTCCAAGCTTCACCATGGAGGATATGATGACCTTTAGGTCATGGCAGTCTGGAGAGAAGAGAGGGATCGAGTAGTAGGGTAAGTCATATGTATTGCTTCTCTTTGGCAATGTTCAGTGACTGATTGACTTAAGCAGAGTCACAGAGACAAGAACGTCAGTCTAGTCACTAGGGGACAAACTTGCGTGGGCCCAAGGTCGGTCCTATGGTCTATGGTGACAGACCAATGTCAGTCCTGGAATCGATCTCGATACAGCGCGTATGAAAAGGGTCTCCAAGAGCCACTCAAGAGAGAGACGATAACAGGTCAGAAGATAACGACATCGGCAATATTTCAGCAGCCAGGCCTGGACGTTAATTTCCTTCACCTGCGAACCGACCTTTCTACATAACCATAACCTTCAAATGCAACTAATAGGTTAAAGGAATCCTGTTAGTATATCATGGCTCCCAAACCTACTTAGATCTATAAGAACTAAGGGCGCTGTCACATTTACGAATGCGAGTCGGTGCTGCGACTGAACAGTCTGGGTACAACACCAAACCTCTTCCCTACTTATCTACTTGGTAGACGGGGACTACACAATCACTACAGCCGCCGAACCTACCGACATCGCGGAATCAGTCTCAAGACACAGGGAAAGACGTTATGGAACAACCGATTACCCATCTCCTTTTACAACTGCTTATGAATTTCCAGCATACTCAACCATGCTCACGCCTTGGCTAAATACCAATGTCCCAAGACGAATGCGAGTTACTCTAGCCATATTGGTGTGTTCCTCACCGTGGTGTTGCATCTAATGGGTTCCACCCATGAGTCCCATTGTGATATCTGACCCTGAACTCATTATGACTGGCAACGACTCTTAAATGATGCCGACCAATATCAATCCAGGTTGAAAGGAGAAGGCACAATCTGATGGCTTCCGATGAGGTAGTTTCGCCAGTGGGACACGCAAGTCACCTCGCGTTGTCCACGACTTCATAAACGCGTGATAATATCTGTCTGGGACCGAGGCAGATGAACACGCAACCCGTCTACTCAGACGCCTATTATGCCCGCGCGCAATCGATAGTACCTCTATCACTCTCTGTTATCTCTTCCATCTACCAGAGTTGTGATCGACTCAGCCGGCCTGTCACACGTCTCTTCGCGACATAAGACTAATGGATAGGCTCGGTGTTGTCCGTGATGAAGGTATCCCATGACTATGAGTGGACAGTACAATATTTTACCGAGGAATGGAAAAAAACACACAAAGACAGTGATAGCCTGCCCTTGTTGTCAAGAAGGGAATCATGGATGGTAAGAGCTTGGAAAGCTCATGGGACATATCAACATGCAATCCCCCAATTAGAGCATGAGAGATGCAACT
Organism: Fusarium nodosum; assembly: GCA_014898975.1. Lineage (NCBI taxonomy): Eukaryota > Fungi > Ascomycota > Sordariomycetes > Hypocreales > Nectriaceae > Fusarium > Fusarium nodosum. The sequence goes on along the minus strand of JAAVUE010000097.1, from coordinate 46,436 downwards.
GTATCATCTCGAATGTACCCTGGCAAGAAGAAACATGAGCTGAACCTGGGTAAACCCGGTGAAGAAAAGTCTTCATGGGAAACAATCAGGTCACGAGATTTCCCAGTCATATGACGAGGATATGCGCAACCCGAAAACAGGAGATAAAAGAACTTAACAAAACATAGGGACTACCGCCTCTTACTTTACGAGCCCGAAAGATGCTATTTGGCAACTCAGAATCGCTGAGCAACATCAGATTGGGGAACGCAACAATGACATCCATCACACACAAACTATACGAAAATACTCTTGACCAGAAGACGCTCTGAGGCTGGAGCAGTTGTTCCCATCTTTCTTCTCTCCAACAAAGAGCTAGCAACGACGAAGACAAAGCTTCGCTCGTAAGTCAATGGCCTCCTTATTGCTGCAGCAATTTGCCGCGGCTATACAAACTGTGCTCGTTCTAGTCGCTTTCTATTCCTTCAGTCGATTCGGGCCCTCACTCTATCATTGTGGTCGTGTTGTCTACCGCACTACGCCTGGCGGTAGAGCGCCCTCTGAGATGATCCTTTATAACATCGATATGTACCATGCCAACTACATTATAGACGCAACCACTATCACCGTGGACATGCATTTACAGAAAAGAAAGGCACTATGAGCGCACATGGCAATACTATCATGCAAGGTATCGAAGCTAGTCTCACGGACACTCTCCCCATCCTCGCCGAACAGTTTGCAACCGCTTTCACGATGCAGCTAGACTTTCTCACGGAACTGATTAGTGCTCATCACTACTCGTTGTCTTATTGGAGGGGCTTAAGGTTACCGTGAAGAACGCCAACAAGAAAAGGGATACATCTTGCGCCAGCTGTGGTACCAACACACCTGCCTCCGCTCGCCATAAATGGTCAGTAATTTCACCCTCTCCAGGTTTATGCGTGTAGCTAATTCATCTCCAGCCCCCGACCTTCTATTACGCCTTCTACCATTCGACAAACTAAGCGCGAGGCACAAATGTCTCAGCGTGATGAAGCAGCTACGGAGATGTAAGTCGGGCCTCATCTTCACCTTTCAAAGTGCCTTCTGACAAGGATGCTATAATGGAAAAGATCTGCTAGATACATAGTTTGACTTCTCTGACGGCTGGCACACTGAAGATTTCTGGACGGAATGTCCCTTTTTTAGAATCTGCCTAAAGTCATTTAAAGAACCGTGTTCATGGCCTAAGGTAACGAAAATATGAGAAGTAACAATGACTCGATTTGTCATATACTTTCCGCATCTCCTAAGATTCCATGAGAACGGGGTTACAGTCGATACACTCATCCATTGCGATTGACTTAGCTACAGTATGTAGGAGACCTAGTTCTCCCCTCTCATCCTCTTCCGCCATTACTGATGTTCCGCATATATTCACTGGACATTTGCCTTGTGTACGATGAGGCTCGCCGGGAAGTCGTCGCCACCCTCGCGCAGTTCTAAAAGCTGCAGGATTCATCACCGGTATTCCAACGATCTACAACACGGTCTTCTGGAGTGATCAAGAGTGTTCAACCCACCCACCATGAAAAATGGATCAGAGTCATCGATCTTGAGAGCGCTGATCAAGTACATCAGGCTCTCGACAGGATAACACCAAAGATATGCATAACATTAGCCACGGTTCTGAAGATATAGACCTCGGAATAGCTCCATCATCGGTCATACACCAATCTCTGGTTCACCCCAAGTATAGAGCAACGATGGCCCTCAATCCCAATCCACGAACACATGTTCTTGTCTGGAGTTAGAAAGCGAAAAACAAGACGCTAGTGAAGCTGAACTGGAGGTACCTTGCGCCTATGCTTCTGACTGGGACCGACATGAGGCGTTGAGCTTTACTAATTGGTTTAATACTGCCGAAGATAAGTTCGAAGTGAAGACCGATCTCCTGTGTCTCGAAATCCCTATCTGAAAAGAAGCACCAGTTAAAGTTGCTAAGCACCGTTCTTCAACGTTCAGAATCCTCGTACAAATCATGAGGAAATACTATGAGACTGCATTTGAACCCGCCGACTTGATATATGAATAACACTAGGAGGTTCTGTACACTGCAGAAAGACGAAATAAACGGTCACATATCACGGATTTCATCTAGATCAGGGAGTAAATGGAATGATCTCATATTTCTGGTTGAATGTTCTTAGGCCAGCTCTTGGATAAATGAATTCGGGGTCGGTGCGGAGAAATTTAGGGACTGCTCTTCACTTTCATTCTTTACAATATGTCGAAGCACATATCTAGATGATAGTCTTACCCCCAAATCAAAAGATTCATTTGTGAACCACTTCTTCAATATACAAGTCAGAAGACACAAGGAATAGACACTACCATGTTGTTTTACTTGCCATATTAGATCATTTGTCTGCTTTGAATGTCGATTAAACTTGAGAGAGAAGAGCTTCTGCTTCATTCGGGAGGCCTACCATCAGATGACACAACCCCTCAAACGCAGCTGCATAGGCCTCCAAACCCACCAATAGAACTGAATGTGATGGATACTGCAGATATGGCTTGTCTATCAGTATAAATATTCATTCTTCCGCTCTCTCACCTGTTCTGTTTTCATTCCCCTCTTCAATTCCGTTTCACTGTTTGGTTAGCACCACTGGAGCCAGGCTCAATCTTTCAGCCGTATTGTCGGTTACTTACAGGTACTATGTCGGAAAGATTGAGCCTCGCTCCAGTGGTGCTGCAAAAGTGTCACTGCGATTCAATACCAAATCATACAATTATTTTCTACTGATAACCACTATACATCTGGCCATATAGTATTGGGCCGCCCGATATGGAGTGTCAAGAGAGCTGCGATCTCTTCTTGTCGAATGTCATGCTCGGTCATGACACCGACCTTTCAAGTGTTTCATGGAACGACTTCTCGCTGAGCCCTGCGGATGACGCATTATTTGCCGACGTATACCTGGGCACATATCAATACGCATTTAACAATTGTACATTCCCTATTGATCCAAGCACTTCCAATGTCGACAGGACGTTTGTTCATGAGAACTACTTAACCGACATGTCACTTACAAGCTGGGACTTTCCTACGATGCAGCCACCACCGACCATCGCAACATTGGCCAGTCGAGACAACGGGGAGCTATCTGAATGCGTCTATACTCAAACATCTTCGCCAAGATCAATAAACCTGGTCTCTCCGGGCATGTTGAGCTCGCGAATGCGTGAGGTGCTACCAACACAGGATGCCCCTGAACGACCAGCAGGCGTACCAAACACTCCAACTAGAAGGACAAAGATGAAGCCTGGCACACGGCCGTGTGATTTAAAGTTAGCTACGATAATCCCCGAGTTTCTAAATCTCGACTGTTCTGACAAACATTAAAGAAGACAGAAGCGAAAAGAGAACAAGCCAGAGAAATGTCACATCTGCCAAAAGGGCCATCAGTGGAGGCGCGATCTCGAAAGACACTACTGCACTCAACACCCAGATGAAGCTGCTAAGATGGGACTAAGTATGTCCAGACCCGTGTGCAGACATTGTGGTCAAGACTTTGCAAGGCGTGATCATCTAACTCGGCATTTAAGGAGGAAGCATGGCGGTTAAGGGGTAGATTGCATGGAAGATTTGTGTTAGGGAGATAGGATTAGTGACTCGCATTTCTTATTATTTACATTTCCCAAATTGAATCGGTCTTTTGTATCAATACATGACTAAAGATTCTCTCACAAGAGACATCTCAATGAAGCAAGATGAAATGTTGTCATAGTCAACTAACAAAAAGAGATGCAGATGTCGGACACGAACTGCAAAAGAAGAACTCCGGTACAGGGAATCGAACCCTGGGCTCCGCGGTACTGATCTCTCAGGTTATGAGAGCGCGAAATGTTAGCCACTACACCATACCGGATTGGTGACTTGATTTGATGATTGTTACATGCGCAACACAAGCTCATGATGTCTACTGCTAGTAGTGAGACATGAGCAGAAGCCTTATTGTTGACCTCATTGACATTAGCTTTATTTCCTCAAGTACATAATTGTATACCGATACATAGTATCCAGCTTTTTAAATCTTTTATGTTCGAATCTCAGTCTTGGGTTATAGTAGCCTCCTGGTCATAATTCTCAACTATTGCGAAGTACCAAAGTTGAAGACAAGTTAGCAATAAACAACATTCATAGAGCGGAATTCTACATGCTAGCAACCGGCCTAGAATAAATAGATAGGCGTAACACTTCTATATTCCAGGCTACTTCTTTTTTACTAGTGGGTGAATCACTGTCATTCGCAGTGGCAGTGAAAAAGATCCAGTTACTCGGCAACGCAGCGCATCTTGTATGTAAACGAACTTGCTCAGAGATTCTGCTGCAGCGTTTACACTTCATCACTTCCAACTCACCCCAACGCTCCAGCGTCTCATCTCCTATTTGGTCTCATACTCGTTTGCTCAAGTCTAGCTTAACATCTGTTCCCATTTTGGTATCTACCCCTCTTTTGCATTCTCAATTCTCAAACTTGAGGAGGGGACATCGTGAGCCGTCCAACTTCAGCCCCATCTTGTCAGCTTTTCGTCTATCTGAGCTGAGCCAGTCTGGCTACACCGGCTTTTTTTGAACAAGTAACTACTGCTTTTCTTCTAAAGCCTTACAGAAAGGTACGTACTCATTAAAGGTTCGCCTTTCGGCACGTACTGATCGGATGCAGGCTCCAAAGTCAACCCGAATCGCCCAAAGTCGAGTCAAAACATTGCTGTTTCGACCTCGCTTCATCCATCATGGAGCCTCTGGGGGATGCTTACGATCCACCCGAGGGCTACACCCCCTTGGACTGCCCAAACTCCCCTGAGAACAAGACTCTCACTTGCCCCTATGTAGGCTGCGACGGCTTCATGTTCGCCACCGCCGATGAGTGCTAGAAGCACGAGTACAACTGGCACAAGGGTCCCTACGTCTGCGGTGAATGCGGTCACAGATTCGCAGCCGCACCCGCCCTCAACAGACACGGATGTGCGAGCGGCCATCAAGTTGAGTGGGAATGCCGCGATGATGAGTGTGAGAAGTTCGGGGAGAAGTTTTTTACCAGTGCCCTCTATCTCGAGCATCTTCGGGACTCATCAGGTCACCGATGCCGTGGGGGAAGCGATGAGGCTAAGAATACCGAGTCCGCTTTCTCACCCTCGTCCAACTCTGGTGCCCAAGATACTGAGGATGATGTCTTTGGTCCTGCTCCCTCCGGCGCAAACATCTGCAATGAGCCCTGCTGTTATCATTACGGCACGGATTACATGTGCAAGTCCGAGTTCATCCGCCACGAAGACACCGACGCCCACCAAATTGCAAGCAGACTGAACCAGGTTCTCTTAACCAACACTCCCGCTGGAGAGGTGGAGTCTGAACAGGAAGCTATCCGTGCCTTAAGATGTAACTGGTCCGACTGCTTGTTATTCGGAAAGACTTTCAAGAATGCGAGAGTATTCTACCGTCACCTGCAGGAGGAAGACCATCGCGACGGGTGGAATATCAAGTTCCAGGAAGAGAGTTTCGAGTACACCAGCGACAACGAACCCTTGCCTGGAATAGCTCTTTACCTCGGCGGTCGAAAAGGCATGTGTATCAACGACAAATACCCCAGGTTCGGTATGAAGTTTGACTCGTTCAGGGCCATGAAGCAGCACAGCAGATCTTTTGGTCATGCCCTGACTGAAGAAGATCTGGTCTCCACAGACACCGAAGAGTCTGGTGATGAGATTTGGAAGACGAGCGACGTCCATGGCATGGAAGTCACCGAAGATGAAAGCCTCTGGAAGTGTGTCAAACAAGGATGCAAGGGCTACCAGAAGATCATGAGCAACATAGCCAATGTCAGGATGCACTTCAATTCAGCTGCGCACCTCAACGCGGCGGATGAGGTCAGTTCTTCTGACGATGCCCATGAGGAGCTGGATGGAATGGAATTCTCCAAAGATAGTGGCTGGCTTTGCATCAAACCGGGTTGCACAAAACGCGGGAATACGTATCGCTTTCTGCACAATGCGAAACGACACCTCTCGAGTGAGATTCACGCCATGGCTGAAGAGGAGAGCTCTCATGGTGAGTCCGAAGAGGAGTTTGATGGCGTAGTGTACTCGGAGGAAAAGGCCGCCTGGGTTTGTACAAAGACTAGTTGCAGGCGATATGGCAAACCCTTTGCCCACGTTGGCTTCGCCCGTCAGCATGCCCAATGCGCTACTCACCTCAAGACCGGTAAATTCTCCGCCACCCCGCGTCGTGTCAAGCACTCTTCAACCAACTCCCTCCTCACACCTATCGAGATGGCTGGTTCGACAGCTCCTGTGACCCCTGGAAGCCCCTCTGCCGGTCGAGGCCTCACTCTCGTGCGACGCCCAGCCGCTACTTCTGAGAATAGTTCTGCCGCTCATACCCCGGCAAAGATTCGAATTCGACGCTCTTCTGGTGCCAACTCTAGCACTGAGAAGCGCATTGTGGATTTGGAGAAGGAAAACCAGCAGTTGAAGGAGCGCGTTACGAAGCTGGAAGGAGAAGTGTTTGGATCCAAGAGCCCACATGTCCCTCGTTTACCTGCCGCAGGCTTGTTTGCTCCGCCTGCTGCTCAAGTTTCTAACTCTTCTTCATCCTTATCCTCCCCTGCTTCATCTAGACAGGTGGAGAATTTGGATCAGTATGCGCGAGAGGAGTTTCAGTTTGCTGCGCCTATGGAAGTGGATGAATCTGTTGATATGTGGAATCTGGCCAATTACTGAAAGACAACATGCGGAGATTTGGAAGGGGTTGTTACTTGATACTGAATGAAAGGGCTAAGGCTGTGTTAATCAGCACTTGCTTGTAGTATAGTAGATGCGACAGAGTCTAGATACATGAGATGAAGCATCCCAGAGTATCGCAAATGCCCTTGAAATCACCATATGAATCCATCCTCGGTCTCTCGGAAAAAGTCGTCGGGTTTTGCGTGATGAGTAGTTTGTTCTCCATGAGGGCCTTCGCAAAGCTTGGAAAGCAGACTATTACTGGCTCCATCCTCAGTGCCGACTCGCTGCCGAAACATCGAACTTCCGGGGTTCTCTTTAGAAAACTCAGGATACCAATCGTCTTCATCTTCGTGAGGACCAAAACCAGCATCGTCATCTTCCGGGCCATCCACGATTATCTCCTCTCCTTCTTCAAAGAGTTCTCCCGTGCAGATGATCCGACTCCCTTCAATCTCGACGCCAACTACCTCGTCAGTGTTGAAAAGCGCCTCGTAGAGCTCTCCGTCTATGCAAAGTTCCATTTCTGGTAGGTCTTTGATGTCATCTTCATCATAGGCCTCGTAGATCTCAAGATCAACTTTGGCATATTGAGATGGAACACCCACGACACGGGCGTCGTGGAAGATATCGAGCGCTTCCTCGTCCAAATCGGCGTATTGCGGTTCGGGATCGAACATGTTGTCTCCTAGGAACGTGTCGTCAAAATCTTCAACATTGTCAGAATCGACATCAGGATCAGACTCGCTGTCGCTGTTACTGTTGCTTTCAATGTCGGAGAAGCAGGAGAATGTCGGAGTCAAGCAGGTAGAATCGTCGTAAGACACGAGGGTCGTGCATTGGGACAGCGCTACCACTCCAGTATCGTGTGCCTGCTCAGTCTCATGATCATAGACAGATAAGGTACAATCTTCGTCGTCATCCGGAGCGTGCTGATCATTTTCGTCCTCGCGATGCAGATATCGGATTGCATCCTCTGCTGCCGCACCCTAGACAGGCAACAGATTCAAGCCGATGTAAATTTCCTCTAGTGGGATGTCCTGAACGCTTGCTTCATACAGTTTCACGCCTGTCTTCCAGATGATATCCTCGCGAACCAAAGTCCCTGCTTGTTGAGCTTCATCTTGTTTTGCGAGACGAGACTGGATGATGTCGTGCAGAGATTCTACGTCAGGATCCCAAGTGCGTCCGGACCAAGTTGGGAGACAATCATCGCCTATTGCAATGTCATCCAGGTCGACACCGCTCGCTTTGGCTTCTTCAAAACGCCGGTTCGAGTTGTAGAAAAGGTACTCCTTGAAATCGGCGGTCATGAGGTTGAGAGGGAGACCATTGAGACATCTTTCACTGAACTCTTTGACTCTTGTGGTAAGGTCGCTTCCATCTACCCATTCATGTTAGGCATGCAATTATAAGAGGATAGATCAATGTGTCGACTTAACAAGAATACTGGACGAATGAATAAAGGAAGAAATGTCAGATTCATCGCTATCGGAGTCAATCGCAATAATGTCTTGAACACCAGAGCGGGTGTCGGAAGGCACTGGCTCATTCGTACCGTCAGCGTGATACATTTCGTCTGGAGTAGGGTAATCAGTCGCCATTTTGAGATCTCAAGAGCATTAAAGGTTGAAAGAAGATTAAAGATGAAAGAGAAAAGATGAAAGAAGGTAGTAGCTGGCCGAGTTGTTGGGTTGAAGTAGAGAGAAGTTGTGGGGAAGGTTTTTAAAACAGTGAATGACTGCTCTTTCAGATGGCCCAAGAGCAGATCTATACGACACATATCAGATCGTCTTCTGTCCAAACACCTAATGTTAATCAGTAATCTGTGGCGTCTACCTAACCAAGAATGTTTGTCAGTGTCAGTTTGCCCCCTTTGTCAGGCTAGCATGGTCACCAGACATGCCTTGATAATCATCCTGTCGCTTTCTGTGAAGACGCTGTGGTTTGAACTAGTCACATACAAAGCTTCATCTTATGGCCTGTAGAAGGAACCTGCAGGTCCCTTTTTAAACACATGTAAACGGCGCGAGGAGGGAGTCAACTCTGCTTAACAACTCGATCACAGATCAAAACGTCTTCATAAAAGAGAGACGATGTACACCAAGTTTAGATGACAAGAGGGTTATTAAAGCTCTCATTGGAACCTAAAATTGTAGGAAACTATATATTGGTCGGCATTGAATGCGGTTTCTCGATTTCTCTATGTCTTGAAACCTTGTCCAGTACTCAATTTCAAGCTCACTTGGTTCGCCTTGTTCCACACACCCCAGCATGTGTCTATACTTCACATCCAAGCCAGACATGTACATCGTGATTTGGTTTCGCAAACTTCTCGTCTCAACACTGTGGGCCATAGCAGCAATCATCGGAAGAATCTTTGGCTGCGAGAAGGCCCTCAAGAAGCAGCTCTACACGGCTGGCTCTCGCTTGGGATTCTCTTCCTGGACCAACGACAACACTAAACCTGCGACAACCACAGAGAGGATCTTGGAATGGATAGACAACGTTGCCCCTGGTAGGCGGATCGACAGTTATAGATGTATCGCCCTGGCTAACTATTCAGGACCACCCGAAAAGCCCCCTAAAAGACCAAAGCGCAAATCCACCTCAAGAAGAAACAAGGCCAAAAAGCCGAGAAGACGAGCTTAAGTTAACATCTCTATCGAGTCGGAGAGTATGCAGCACTGAGGCTCTCTGTCGTAGCACCACCGCCACAAGATGCCGCTTAAATATATATATGAGCCCAAAAACGGACTGGACCATCTGGTACATCTAGGATACTCCTTCGTCTAGCACTAGGGTTCCATTCACAAGAAGATTCAGACATCCGATTAACACCATCAACACCATATACGACCAGCAGAGATGCAATTCAAATAGGGCAAGATCGAAAAATCGTCATGTTCATTATTCTCGGGAATATCTGGAGGTTGTTTCCCTCAATATGCGCCTTTGCGACTATGCGTTGAGTGGTACATTGATATAGTGCGCCTTCAATCCTGCTAATCTTCAATATCAGCCCTCCCAGGTGCTTGTACCACATAAATATCTTTCGACACGGCATTCCCTCTTCGCCGCTATCGTCGGCAGGTTATTCAAGAATCGCATCGCTGGGTAGCTTCCGTCTTTTAGCGCTTGTCGTGAATCCGTCCGTCCGCTCGTTCGTTTTGTCTGTCTAATTTCCGCCGTCACACATCCCTCACTGGATATCAGCCATCTCAGCCTCTTCGATCTTCTCCTCGGTCTCAGCCGCGGGGGCATCTACAACAAATCAGTACTTAATCACCCAAAAGATGTCAATTCCTTTCAAAACTGACCCTTCATCTCGGCCTCTCCCTCGGCCTCCATCTTTCTCTTCATGGCATGCGCCATTGCCTTCTCGACCTTGCGCGCCTTCTTAGCACTCATCTTTGCTCTGGGTCCGCTTGTGGGCAAAAGGCCCTTTCGCGCGCCTCGTGTTGTGTCGGCCTTTGCGACCTTGTCCTTGGGAGCTTCGGACTTCTTGCGTCGGTCCTTGCGGGCCTTTGAGGCGCGAGCCGCAAGACGGTTCTTGGAGGGGCCGTTGGGGTTGCCGACTGAAGGCATTGTGATGGGATATGGTTTTTTTGGTTGGAGTGTTGGAGATTTTGCGATCAGAGCTCGGCTTGGCTCTAAACTTTTTTTTTACTCTGGGGTCTAAAATCTCGGTGAACTCTCGGTGAGGAACTGCGCTAAGCTGTGCCCCGCTGTGGGGAGCGGCTATCTTGCATGCCCGCCTTGGGAAAGATATGATAAGAGAGATACCCTGAACCATCATGGCAGATCTACCTTGAAGATATAATACCATGCTTTTCAAGTCACATTCAATATGTCTCTTGGCATTAAAGGCGGACTTCTGAGATGGGAAAGTAACCCTCTAATATTTTATGGCTGTCTCAACGTACCTAGGATCTTTAGCACAACACCCTCTCCAAATTCCTGGCAGGCACAATAGACTTTACCTCAATCATGTCCGCGGTGTACACGCGTGAACAAAAACGAGGTGTCAACACACGTAAACATAGACCTGGTATCGCCAACCGTCCAATGCATCAATGTTTTCACCACATCTTAACCGAATCTACAAGTGATATATATGTATACTATGTTCAACTGTGCCTAAAGTTTGTGTAATATATGTCTCTAAACCCCATTACAATACTATCTTGTAGATGAGTCCAACCATGAATCGTCGCCTCCTGTAAACACCGTGCATGACGCCATCGATAATATTCATTCTTCATAATAAGTACAATTGCCATCGTCGAATTATAAAAGTCTCTCGGCCTTCATGCCAATAGCGTTTGTGATGTGCGTCCATTAATTCCTCGCAATGCTTGAGTTGAGCATCTGTCGACTGGGGTCGTCATCGTCGTCGCTCATTAATCCATCCAGCTCGAACTCCTGGGCATCTCGTAATTGGCCGTTCTCAACCGTCAAACCATTGGCATAGTGGTTGGCACCAAGCTCCTTGGTGTCTAAGACGGGGTGGGCAAGCCGATCCCAAAGGCCAATGAGGATGTTAACGAACAAAAACATCAGAGATGCAAGCGAGTAGGTGATAAGGATGTACGAGATGTGATCCATTGAGGAGCTGGCAACGAGCATCATCTGCTCTTCTGTAGCGCCCATAAAGAGGAAGCCAGCAGCATACATGAGCTACCAAAGTCAGCGTCAGAGTCATCAGACGACAAGGTAGAACTTACAAAACAGGGAATGAACTGGAAGCTGTTGGCTGATCGACCATCTTCTGAGATGGAGTGTGCATCTCTCAGAACGAAAGCAATCTCGATGACTCGAGTAATGCCGACTCCCATAAGAGTATATCCAAACATGGTGTGTGTGGCAGCACTGACCATGAGCTCCTGAGGATGAGCAGACATGCCCCATCCAGTAATGAAAATAACGAACGCGGGAATGAAGTTGCGCTTGGGGTTTCCATCGCGGTCCTTGCTAAGCCAGATACCTACTAGACCAGCCGACCACCATATAACGCCCATTGTAGTATGCTGCCAGTCATTCTTGACCCAGTCGGTACCCCAGCGGTGCTCGGTAAAGGTATTGATACAACCCCATGCGGCGATTGTAGCGCTATCGTAAAACTCTTGAGACCGACCGTTTCGGCGTATCCAAAGCTGACCAACAACCAGAAGAATCGTGAGAAGAATTCCGTAGGCGATGAATGCGCCTCCCATGATGAAATGAGCAGCACACTGACCGGTGTGATCTCCTTGACAAAAGCCAAGGGCAGTGATACCGCCAAAGATCATTTGTGTCCAGGCCATTATTGGCATCAACTTGCCAATGATGGAATGGCATGGACGAATCAACTTTCTGATCTTGCCATTGATACCCTTCTCCCAATGACCCTTAAGGTATAGCCCAAGAACGACTTGCGCAGCGAGTGTGAGCTGAAGAATGTGTGCGAACTTTCCATGGACATGGTTGGGAATGAACTGGCGGCCCTTATGCGCGTGGCCGAGAAAAAAGCCAAGAATAGCGAGGATCGTGCCTACAACTTGGGTCGGGACATGCCATCGATTCTTTGTCATCTGGGAGTTGTCAGTATTGTGCCAAGTCTGCGCCAAGCAATTACTTACACCCAAAACCATGCCAACCGGGAAGATAACGCCGTAAGCCAGCATTTGAATCAATATATGAATCCATAATACCGTATCCTACTACTCATCAGATGATGCTCCAAGTCTTGGTTGCTTCAAAACGCACCAGTGGTTCTAGGGAAACGCTTTCGCCTTCGGGAATTTTACTTGTGTCGTGTTCGTGGGCTTGTGTAACTGGAGCGAGAAGCGCAATTATCGCGATGTTAAATAGCGAAGGTGCCGCGAGGGCCTTCGTTTTGTAAGTTCCAATCATGGTATTGTCGTATTCAATTTCTTTAGGTATGTGTTATAATCGATATCGGTGAAGTCTTGGAGCGATTGTATGTAAATGGTTGTACCGTCCTTTCCGTCGCAACAATCGAGGCCGGGTCAGTGGGGGATCGTCACGATGATTTAGCGGCGTTAATGGTTCGATTACAAGCAGTAAACATTGGCGTCGATAAGCGAGTTGATGGTGATTTTCAGCAGCAGAGCAAGTAAATGTCTGCGCGTGTTGGAGACGGAGAATAAAACAAAACCTCCTCTTGGGAGAGCGAAGACGGTAAGAAAAAAGGTTAAGAAGTTTAAAAAGGATGAGGACGGAAATCGGGAAACCCCATGGTTTGCTGTTTCCTTGTGTCGCTTTACCTCTGGGTCCTCTAGTCCTCAATAAAACATGAAGCCCCAGGTCCCATCGACTGAGAGCGTCATTCCGGAGCTTTCGGCAGCTCTAGCATTACCTTGACAGCCACAGTGATTGGTTGTCTGCAGCAAGAGGCTTGATCCTGGTCTGCTAAATCCTTGGACGACTTGTGGGGGCTCCGGAGCTTTCTACGGATAGTCCACTAATAGATGGAAGCGACGTGCGGTTTTTTTTGGGTCCCGATATATCCGGATCCAAGAATCCAAGAATGCCATGTTGTAAGTAACAAGGGTTAGTCTATACTACTCACGGGCTTGGAAAGTCTCAAGTCTCAGCAGTATTTGTTAGTTGGCCTTGACCTTCCTTGGCTTTCATGGCTTAAACTATATTTACTAGCCATAACAAGAGCCAAGCGCTGTTATTGCTGCACCAAATTGAGAATGGCCAAAAAAGGCCCGGCCAGCACATACCTACCACCTACCCACTCTCCTTGACATCAGGATACAATACGCGACTACTGGGCTCTTATCATGAAAACGATATCCACATCCCAGCAACTGACAAGCGATGCCAACACCATGCGACAGTCGCTCTTGCGAAACATTTCGGGCTGGGCTTGTTGAAACTCGCTAAAATAGGTACCAACCACTTCATCCTGTAATGATGTTGTGTTACAAGAGGTGGTTGGATCATGCGCCTGAATCGCTTATTTTATTTTGGGTTGAACTGTATATGATGAGCACACATGTTGGGTTATTTTCCACAAGAAACGGGCGCTGGCTGGTATCAGTATTCTTGCCAGGGTATGTTCTTTCTCGGTTAGTATGGATACTGCTTCTTCCCTCGTCTTCTTCCCTCGTCTTCTTCCCTCAAGTCTTCCAAAGAGGCCATTCATTTAGATCTTAGGTTCCGTTCTTATATTCATCATAAGGGTCAAGCTTTCTAGAGGTGTACTGATGTGGTCTGATGCTAGAATGACAATAGAATGAATAGAGACATGAGAGATAGTCACTGACACGGGTCAAAATTTGGTCTTGTCAGCGTGAGTCTTCAAGAATACCCAATTCTTTTCATTCCCTTCTTGTTGTTTAAATCGCGATATGATTCGCCAAGTGAATCATGTGCTGTCTGATCGCAAATTCAGATGGCCACCAGCCAGCTATGTATATTCGAAGTGCACGCTCGTCTCGAGGTTCTTAATATTCCAAGCCATGTATTATTCTGCCCAAACAACATTTACTAGGATAACACACGAGTCGGACTTTATTGAGAAGATTCGTTCTTCTTCAAAAAACCCTTGGCCTTATCCCAAAGCTCTGCCTCCATATCCCTCTCCACTCTCGTGCCACGACTGTTGAGCCAGCCTGCACCGATATTGCCCACAGCTCCCACTCCATTCGGCTTCTGAGATGCCATGATAGGTCCGTTGTTTTCATGACGCTGCGGGGGAGCTAGATTGACGATGCTGGCCTCCTCGAGAGCAAATATTTGACGCTTCATCTTGACGTCGACAGCGTGTAATGCGGTGAGAAACGAATCTGTCGCTGAGCGAAAAGCATCTTTTTGTGCGGGAGGATCCAGTGATGGTTTGGGAGGTTCAGATGCTGGGTCTTGAGTTTCGTTGGACTCTGGAGTAGGCGGTATTGTGAGTGCATTGAGGGCTGTGGCAGTGTGCTTCATGAGCTGGACAATTTGTTGATCAACGGCATTCAGCTGTCGGATGTTTTCTTCCACGGTGAAGGGCTCGTTTGAGCGTGACGCTTCGGCGCCTCCCATATTGACGTCGCTCGGAGAAGACATATTTGTGTATAGGTAGATGGACTCTGTAAACAAACGTGTGATGATGCTGAATGTGACTTTTTTGTTCGCTCTGATAAAATGTTTCAGAAACGTGCGGTGCAGTGTGCGCAGCTAAAGAGTGCGACAGAATTGATTCCAGACTTCAAGTAACCCTCAAAAGGTCTAAAAGTTGACTTTGTTTGTTCAATTGTCGATGAATAAGGTGTCCAAAGCGCCTACAATTGTTCTGTAAGGTTGATGTGAGGTTGAACAAGGTACGTACCCACTGCCACTCAATCTGGTTCGTGTGGCAGATTTAATATTCTCGCTTTAACAATAAAGCATTCAATTCAGAAAGCTGACAAAGGAAATCTTGAAATTCAACTTGAGCAGGCCGACAAATAGTATTCGTCACACAATCGAGGCAATGATGGACAGATGACTTATTTCTCAATATATTGAACTTCCTATGGTTTTTGATCGCTTAATCCTCGGCTAATCAGTCGCGCTCTCACAAGCCCAGGCGCGCTTGAGTCTGTTCACTTTCACTTTCCGTAACACCTCGAAATTGCTTAACTCGATATTCTCATCAGAATACATCTCAATTTTTAAGCGTTCGTCCAGGGCTCTTGAAATCAGATCTTTAGTTTTACGTCGAACCAATCTAGCCTTTCCAAACCCTCAGCGGGCGATATATTATCACACAAACGACAGTCGGCGGTTTCATCTCACCAGCATTTGACGGAAAGTCGGCCATCACCAACACGAAAGCCTCATCATCTGTATATGACCAGTCTTTGAAAGGACCTTTTATCACGAGTGTGCACAGCAGATAGGCGTATCTGAGTGTCTCGCTACTAGGCAACCTTCTATTACCGGCCGCCTCTTTTCATCATGTCTGCTCCATCGCAAACACCGGGTGCCCCTGCGCCGGGCGCATATCAAGGGCCTGCAGCCACTCCTCCAGCTCCCCAGCACACAGCTTCAACCACAACAGGACAAGCAGGCACTGGCACAACAGGAGGGCCAATGTCAAACCAAAATCTTAATCAAATAGTACGTTCTTTGAATTTCTTATTCGTCACTTTTATGCAGTAACTGCGTGTTGGCCGATCCGCCCACTGCCAGCCTTTATCATTGCCAAGCAGCTGCACAATGACATCTACCTCATGCCTGAGAAGGTAACCCTTTGATACAATCACAAAAAAAGTTTGGTGAACTGGCCTGCTTAAACTACATCGAACAAGTTGCTCGGGTAGTCTTCTGACAGTAAAGTTTGTTTAATATACACATCAAACACCAACTCTCTGATGGTGTCATGCCCATTCATTTTCATCGACCCCTACCGAAATACCTTGTTGAACGTTCTTTCCAATCTTCACGATCTTTTATGTTATTTCTCCTGAGCGCGTGCCTAGCAACTATGGATTCTTTTCAGAGCTCAAGGCTGACTGATGTTCGTGAACAGGTAACGGATTATCTACTTAAACGCGGTTTCAATCGCACAGAAGAAGTCTTTCGTCAAGAGTCTAAGCATCTTGGCCCCGATGGCAAACCCATCTACCAACTGGCTAACCTCGGCCCTAAGAAGTACCAAAAAGCATTTGGCCTCCTTCGCGAGTGGGTAGAGAACAACCTCGATATTTATAAGGTAAGTCTGGGCCTTGATTCTGCTCTTGCTTCGCTAATAATCCCAGTTTGAACTGTCGAAATTGCTCTGGCCTGTCTTTGTCTACTCCTTTCTGGAGCTTGTCACCCATGCCTATACTGAAGATGCCAAAGCCTTTCTCAGGGATATTGGCCCTAACTTTCAGCCAGTCCATGCAGACGATCTTAAAACGCTTGGTACTATTACACTGGCACAGCACATCAACGAGAATCCCATGACAAAGCTGTACCGGGAGAACAAATATCGGATTCCTTTGAACCAACATGCCAGTGGCGATCTTTTTAACTTCCTGGAACGCGAGTCTGACCAAGGTGGTTCGGTCATCCGACAGCTCTTGGCGACGTACTGCCAGATTGACTCTACAGCTCGTGGGCCTATCACTCCCTTCAGCTTCGAGGCTGTCTATAGGCGCTCAAGAAATATGGAGGTAGAGAGCGTGGATACCAACGAAGGTATTCCAGGTGTCAACATCGGGTTGTCTAACAAGGATGTTCTGGACCCAACTGCTCCTTTAAAGCTTGGGCCATTGCCCATGGATGCAGATCTTCGCGACGATGTGCGCGCAGAGCTTGAGGATGATGAGCGACGAAACCCACCTCCTCCCGGGAAAGCATCACTGGTGGACGAATTTGACCAAAAGATCAAGCGAGAAGAGAGTGCAGATGCCCCTAGCAGAGCAGAGCTGCCTCTGCCGCCGTCTAGGCCAAGAGATATTATGCTCGAGATGCAAAAGCTCAGAGAGAACCGCGATAGATTCAAGATTGATGGCGCCACAGGAGGTGTGGGTGTACCGATCAGTGCATGCATGTTCACTTTCCACAACACACTTGGAAGGTAAGAAGTCCTGACAAAAGGGTGAACATCCCCCACTGACAGATCACAGTGTTGCCTCTATGGACTTTTCCAACGACGGGCAGCTAGTGGCAGCCGGCACCACTGAGTCGTATATCCGAGTATGGTCGTTGGATGGCAAAGCACTTCCCACTATGAACCCACATGAGAAGGATGCCAAGTTTAACAGCCGCAAGCTCATAGGACACTCCGGTCCTGTTTATGATGTATCCTTCTCCGACGCCGTGTCAGGGCCCCCACAGAAGCTCTTTGGTGACGAAGGCAAGTCAAATCCAGCCATGGACACACGACCCAAGCTGTTACTCTCTGCATCAGCAGATGGCCAGATTCGTCTATGGTCATTGGAGTCTTGGAGCTGTCTTTGTCTTTACAAGTCTCACGACGGACCTGCATTCAGAACACTCTGGGGCCCTCACGGGCACTACTTCATCAGCGGAGGGTATGACAAGGCTCTCCGTGTGTGGATGCAAGATCATGCTTCTCCTCAACGACTGTTGGTCGGCCATGACACAGCAATCTCAGCACTTACATGGCACCCCAATGGACTTTATGTGTTTTCTGCCTCGGATGAAACCGACAAGTCAATCCGTATGTGGTCTGTGGTGACCGGCTCTTGCGTGCGTGTCTTTACAGGCCACAATGAGTACATCACCGCTATGGAATGCGCGCCAAATGGCAAGATCCTAGCAAGTGCTGATTGTGCAGGTAACATCTTTTTTTGGGACCTTGCCAAAGGAACACGCATCAAGCGGTCACGTGGCCACGGTAAAGGTGGTATCTGGTCGCTGAGCTTCAGTGTTGAATCCAACGTGCTTGCGTCTGGTGGTCAAGATGGCACAGTTCGACTATGGGATGTTGAATTGCCTGCAGATCCACAAAAGGCGAGCCAACAGCAAGCTGGTAACGATGCGACAGCAACGGGAGCTGATGGCGCGAATACTGGAGGCGCTGTCGGTGAGGGTTCTCGCGTTGCAGCTGCTACTTCAGGACAAAGTGGAGGCAGTGGTACAACCGGAACACATAAGAAAAAGAATAAGGAGGTCATGATTACCCCCGATCAAATCAGCGCTTTCCCGACAAAGAAGACGCCAGTGATGAAGGTCAAATTTACACGGATGAACCTGGTAATTGTGGGAGGCTGTTACGACCCCGAGCGTTAGGAGCCAGAGGTTACCAACCCAATTGCGCTTGAGAAATGCCGAAAGGGACTTTTTGCTGCTCAGTTTGGAATAGATCTTGAACTGAAGATGGCAGCTCATAAATAGCCCGAGGCGGGGACGGACGAAACGAACGAGGGTGAAGCATTGAACAAACAGGCACAGAAACCACGATATTGATTTGATTAACGAGAAACAAGCCGTGACTAGGATGCAATACTTTGCTAGATGGATCTAGGTGAAGGCGTCACATCCGGGCTTTTTGGACAATTAGAATTACAGGTAGCTGATAATTCTTGGTCGATGCTTGAGGCTCTGGCAATAGGTACTAGACTACCATAATAACAGAAATTGACCATGATGCCGAATTGAAAGTGTGGTGATTTGTCTAATGTACCTACCTAGGGAGGTAAGTCGAGTACGAGCAAGTGTAAGTTGTGATGGAACGGCACAGTTTATGGCTTGTACGATACGTACCTGCCGTACGGGGAAGAGTGGAACCGTCTCCGCTGACGTCCGGCTGCGTGGGTGCTTGCTCCCCAAGCTTCCAACCTTCACCTCCCAAGCCACTCTTGACCCCAATCATATATCACGACAGCAGAAGTATAGCTTCAAGTTTCGTGATCGCATTAATTAGCCATGGACGTCGAAGAATCGCCTTGGGCCGATTCAGCGCAGGCTTCGCAACAGGCTTCGCAGCCTGAAGCCTCGGCCTCCGCTTCGCAATCATCTACCCCAGCTCCCGCTTCCTCATCCGCCCCTCGTCCGTCGAGAGGACCCCGTCGCCTGGTTGCTCAGCCCACACGTCTCGAAGCTGTCGATGATCCTCTTGGTCCCCTCGGCGCCGTCCCCGAAGATAATGGTTCCGCTCAGGATGCCCCTCCGGTGCCTCCGCAAAAGGAGCAGATGGTGATTCGTACCACCATGCCTCAACCGCAGCAACAACGACGAACTGCGGATCCTAACCATATTGATGACGAGGAAAATGACGGCCCAAAGGCTCCTCGCGTACCTCCACCTGTCGAAGCTGCGCAACCAAGCACTGTCAGGAGCAGCAACCAACCTAGTGTTAGCATTGAGCAGGCTGCCAAGCCTACTTTCCAGATTTACGTTGGCGATCCTCACAAAGTTGGCGATTTGACTAGTTCTCACATCGTCTACTCTGTCAGAACCAAGGTACGGAGCCCAAATCTCCAATTGCCTCAATTTCAGACTGACCTAGAAACAGACCACTTCCAAGGGATACAAGCAACCCGAGTTCGAAGTCAAACGCCGATACCGTGATTTCCTCTGGCTCTACAACACACTCCACGGCAACAACCCCGGAATAGTCGTCCCACCTCCTCCAGACAAGCAGGCCGTTGGTCGCTTTGATAGTAACTTTGTTGAAAGCCGCCGAGCCGCACTCGAGAAAATGCTCAATAAGACCGCGATACACCCCACGCTACAGCACGACCCCGATCTGAAGCTCTTCTTGGAAAGTGAGACCTTTAATGTGGATATCAAGCACAAGGAAAGGAGGGATCCTATCCCCACCGAGAGCAAGGGCGTATTTGGATCCTTGGGTATCAATGTTGGAGGCGGCAACAAGTTTGTGGAGCAGGATGACTGGTTCCACGACCGTAAAGTCTACCTTGACGCCCTCGAGAACCAGCTCAAGGGTCTACTCAAAGCAATGGAGACTATGGTTGGGCAGCGCAAGATGATGGCCGAGGCAGCCGGTGACTTTTCGGCTTCCCTTCATGCGCTTTCCACTGTGGAGCTTTCGCCATCACTATCAGGTCCTCTTGATGCCCTCTCTGAGCTTCAGCTTACTATTCGAGATGTCTACGATCGCCAGGCCCAACAAGATGTTCTGACATTTGGGATTATTCTCGAGGAGTACATTCGTCTCATTGGTTCAGTCAAGATGGCATTTGGCCAGCGACAAAAGGCTTTCTATTCATGGCACGCTGCTGAATCAGAACTGCAGAAGAAGAAGGCTACTCAGGATAAGCTGTTGAGACAAGGAAAGAGTCAGCAAGACCGACTCAACCAGATGAGTGCCGAAGTGGGCGAGTCAGAGCGCAAGGTACACCAAGCCAGACTCCTATTCGAGGATATGGGACGATTGATGAGGAGCGAACTCGACCGATTTGAGAAGGAGAAGGTGGAGGATTTCAAGAGCGGAGTTGAGACATTCCTCGAAAGTGCGGTTGAAGCACAAAAGGAGGTAAGTTTAACAACATCGCAGATAAGAGGAGTGCTGACAGTCATAGCTCATCGAGAAGTGGGAAACCTTCTTGATGCAACTTGACGCCGAAGACGACGAATCCGTGTTTTATAGGCCTCCGGTATACCAGCAGCAACAGCAAAAAGGGGGCGACACTGCCATTGACCGCGCTCGAGCAAGGATAGACGAAGACTCGGACTAGTTGCACGTGGAAGATCTGTTCACAACGCGATACCACGGTTCTCTCTCTTGGCAATGAAGTTGAAGAAGAAGATGGAAGGGTCATATTCACACCCATGGGGTCGTTTGACTATTGACTAATTCGAGAATCGTGGGCACGTGTTTTTATATCTTACAAGCCTCGGGGGCTGTCAACTGTTGTACATATCAAACCATCCCCATCCACCTCATGCTTCCAATTCTCGGACCTTGCCAGTAGTAATTTATACAAGACACATTTATACCCTTTGAAGAATATGGGTAGAGAGAATAGTGTTGCGGTGGTCGTTCCTCTGTTCAATTCCAACATCATTTCGTTTACTTTCTCTTCTTGGCCTGCTTCTTAGGACCTGAGTCTCTCATAGTGTTGGCATCCTGTGCAGGCGCATATCCAGTAATAAGATCCGCATAACTTCCATCCGAATCCTCGGGAGTCTCAGCAGCCTCCCCACCCTCCTCAGCACTAGAGGCATCGTAGGCACGGCCGTAACGCTCTCGGAAAGCGGCCAGTCTACCGGCCTCATCGAGCTCAACGTTCTTGAGTGACTTCTCGGATGGCTGCCACAGTAGTGTGTTGCGTGTGTCCTTGGCGGCGCGGTAGATGGGTAGTGGTGAGGTGGTTCGCATGGTGTATGAGGAGCCGTCTGACAGCATAACAAGCTGAGTGAATGTGTAGGGTCGGCGAGGTCGGGGGATGAAGGTTGCGTGACGGACTTGACCGAGGGATAAGCGGCTTGGTGAATATGATGATGTTGAGGAGAGCGTTGTTCGGATGGGCGACAGGGTCGCTGGTGAGACGGAGAATTTGGCCATTTTGATATAAATCGCTGCTGCGAGCGAGGCCGGAGAACGTGAATTGACGACCCTGGTACGAGGTATAGAACGATTGACTGCCGTTTGGCTGGTGGTAAAGCTTTAGATCGACTTGAAGTTGATCGGTAAAATTTAGGATGCGAGGTCCGAAGGCGGGTACCACCAAGCATGGGTTCGGAAGCTTATCGATAAGAAAATGGCAATTGTTGCTCGTCATTTCTAGACTGGCGTCGGAGTCCGAAACTTGCGAAACGAGTGAAATAAAACGTGCCTCTCTTCTTTCGGTCGCAGGGAGAATACTGAGCTATCACTACAGTTCTTGCGAGTGCGCATGTCGATAATGCGCTGTGTTGGGCAATGAAGAGCTCCTTAGCGCTGCGCAATGGCGCTGCGACAGCACTTGTCATGACAAGAGGCGGAACGAGCCAGTTGAGCTCTCTACGGAATGTTGGATGTTTGAGAAGGTCTCCGATGGTTTGTGAAGGCTATGGACTACCTTCTGGGTCGGTGCTGGGGTCTTGTTCGTGGCAATGGCCTCTCCACAGTGAGTTTCTGTCATCCTGTGGTTGAAACTCTAGCTAATGTTGTATACGTATATAGATAGAAGAAATCACACTTCCACGACCTCAAAACCATGGCATACATCCCCAGCCACACCCCCAACCGTCCATCCGACCAAACAAGTTCCTCTCCCCGAACAGCTCCGCTCTATAATGCGTCTCCTCCCCCACAGTGTGGTGGTATGCACATCCAACCAACCTGGCGATGGCCCACGGGCCATGACAATGTCATCGTTTACCTCTCTTACACTTATACCGACGCCTCTTGTTACCTTTAACATTGCGATACCGAGCAGAACGCTGGATGCCATAAGAGCAAGTGGAGAGTTTAACGTGCACGTTTTATCTGGAGATGAGCGGGGCGCAAGTGTAGCGAGTCACTTTACAAAAGGCAATGTTGGCGGGCATGCGTTCCAGGGGCTTGATTATACCCAAAACGGTGGTGAGGCACCTGTGTTGAAAGAAGAGGGCGTCATGTTTGCATTGCGGTGCAGAGTGTTAAAGGATGCGCCTGAAGAGGGTCTTATGAGAGTGAGGGATCATGTTATTGTGGTGGGAGAGGTGGTAGAAATGGTCAGAGTTGAAAATGAAGAGGATGAAGATTTTGGGCTTGTGTATGCGGACAGGAAATATAGGCAGGTTGGGGGAGTGTTGGAGATGTAATTCATGTATCAAAAGCTGCATGAAGTGTATGGTTTTTTAAACTGTAAGCTGTGTAACGATATAGGGTAGGATGGAGAGAAAGGAGTTGTGCTTGTTTCTCGAAGGTTCACGATATATGATAATGAGAAATGTACGTACAGCGGTATAATGGAATCTTTCCAATCATGTGAAAGTATGAGCTGGGTTCTATTCATGCCGGCTGCTATCATGGTTGTTGGCTCGATTTAGAAACTGGCAGAAGAACACAACTGAGGAATCGTAAGCACGGAAGCTCCCATTTACGGCAATTAAGCCTTGAGATTGCCTAGGACCTAGAACAACAAGATCTGACACTCATTTCTCCTGCAGCCCGCCTCATTTTCGGCCCCCATTGGTACCTCAACTGTCTGTACACATCAAATTCAGCCTTGTTAGTTTCGATAAGGAATCCTATTGGTTTATGCATAAATTACAAATGGCTCAGGACAGCTACAGTATAATTTGTTTCGATTAACAGGCCTCAATTGGATCCATCTTCAAGCCAAACCGCCAGGCAACACAGGCAGCAGGCTGCCTAAATGGCTAGAAGGTTCGACCAAATCGAGGGGTCGTACTTTTTTTTGCTGGGGAAAGGAAGCGGTGGACCTTGCTAGAAAGTCTAAGAACATAAACAACAGGGGTCCTTTTCAGCCTCGAATGAGGGGTTGTTTTGTCCTCGACAGCTCGAAGACAAAACAATAACGATTTGAGGCTCTACTATCACTAATAATGACAACACCAAACGGAATTCGCCATGATAACAAAGATTTGCATGAATCATGTAGATCGGTGAAGTCTCTGTTCCCGCTATCTTGATAGTCTAATGTTTGATTCGGGAGCTGTGCAGCTGTGGTACCTGAATTCGCAAAAGATGAACATTCTGAGGCGATGCATGTTAACAACGTGGAAGACTCTAGCAAAGTCTAGCCAATCAATTGGGACCGTACTAGACAAACGTGGACATTTGCCGCCTGGTCCCTTTTCACATTTTTTGGAGTAAGCGAATACGTACTGTCTCATTCACTGTAAACTGCAAAGATGAGAGGCAAAAGGAATGGAGATCAGACAAGTCAGAGAGAGGCAAACTGCAGTGGTAGCGTTGGCCACTTGCCGTAGTGCGCGTCCAGTATGGAAAAGTCGGGCGGTTGCTGTGGCTGCCTTCCAGTGCCCCTCAGTGCCAGTAAAACATGGGTAGCGGAAGGCGGGGGAGCGCAGCTGTAGGCGGCGCTAGGTGGGCTCTTGGGCCGTGGAATCTCATGGAACCCTTCACATTGGGAGAAGCAGATGGAAGGAAGGAGGGGCCGGCTGCCAGCCTACATATTTTTCTTGTACTGCCTCTGCTTCGACCTTTCTTCCCTTTCTCTCCAAACATCACATCTCTCTCACGCTTTTGCACATTCTCCTTTTCTCTCTCACCAGGAGATTCACTCAACTTTAGACGAGCAATCTTGTCTTTAGCCTTTTCCTTTTTGTAACGAATATCTCAAGGTACGTGCCTTTGCCGTTGCGTTCCCCCGCTACACCTACCTGTATCAGCCTTGCACGCAGCTTGCTTGGAATTCTTCTTTACCATTCTCTGTTATGCCTCCGTTGCAGCTTGAATAGCTTCAGAATCTTGAAACAGACTACTGTTTTTTGCATTCGCTAGTTCCGCTTGCGCTGGTGGCTCTGGATCGAAGTTTGAATTCTAGAGCATTCTGTACCCCTCCAACCACTGCCCACCTCACTCACCGATCGAAGTCTTACAACTATAAATCCAACCCACCTTCCAGTAACTAACATCTTCAGCAGTCACGAATTCCCTTTGATACCCGACACCATGTCTGAGACTTTCGAGTTCCAGGCTGAGATCTCTCAGCTTCTCTCCCTTATCATCAACACCGTCTACTCCAACAAGGAGATCTTCCTTCGAGAGCTTGTTTCCAACGCTTCCGATGCCCTAGACAAGATCCGATACAAGTCCCTTGCGGACCCTAGCCAGCTTGACTCTGGCAAGGACCTCCGAATCGACATCATCCCCGACAAGGCCAACAAGACCCTTACCATCCGGGATACCGGTATTGGTATGACCAAGGCTGTAAGTTAAACCGTATGCTGGCTGTCTGCTACAGTAACTAACAATGCGCAGGACCTTGTCAACAACCTGGGTACGATCGCCCGCTCCGGTACCAAGCAGTTCATGGAGGCCCTCACTGCCGGTGCCGATGTTTCCATGATTGGTCAGTTCGGTGTCGGTTTCTACTCCGCCTACCTTGTTGCCGACCGTGTCACCGTCATCTCCAAGAACAACGATGACGAGCAGTACATCTGGGAGTCCAGCGCCGGTGGCACTTTCTCCATCACTGAAGACACCGAGAGCGAGCAGCTCGGCCGTGGTACCTCCATCATCCTCCACCTCAAGGATGAGCAGACCGACTACCTGAACGAGAGCAAGATCAAGGAGGTCATCAAGAAGCACTCCGAGTTCATCTCTTACCCCATCTACCTCCACGTCGAGAAGGAGACCGAGAAGGAGGTCCCTGATGAGGAGGCCGAGGAGGTCACCGAGGAGGGTGATGACAAGAAGCCCAAGATCGAGGAGGTCGATGATGACGAGGAGGAGAAGAAGCCCAAGACCAAGAAGATCAAGGAGACCAAGATCGAGGAGGAGGAGCTCAACAAGCAGAAGCCCATCTGGACTCGCAACCCCCAGGACATCTCCCAAGAGGAGTATGCTTCCTTCTACAAGTCCCTCTCCAACGACTGGGAGGACCACCTTGCTGTCAAGCACTTCTCCGTCGAGGGTCAGCTCGAGTTCCGTGCCATCCTCTTCGTCCCCAAGCGCGCTCCCTTTGATCTCTTCGAGACCAAGAAGACCAAGAACAACATCAAGCTCTACGTCCGCCGTGTCTTCATCACTGACGATGCCACCGACCTCATCCCTGAGTGGCTCGGCTTCGTCAAGGGTGTTGTCGACTCTGAGGATCTCCCTCTCAACCTGTCTCGTGAGACTCTCCAGCAGAACAAGATCATGAAGGTCATCAAGAAGAACATCGTCAAGAAGTCTCTTGAGCTCTTCCAGGAGATCGCCGAGGACAAGGAGCAGTTTGACAAGTTCTACAGCGCCTTCTCCAAGAACCTCAAGCTTGGTATCCACGAGGACTCCCAGAACCGATCCATCCTTGCCAAGCTCCTCCGATTCAACTCCACCAAGTCTGGTGATGAGCTTACCTCCCTCTCCGACTACGTCACTCGCATGCCCGAGCACCAGAACAACATGTACTACATCACTGGCGAGTCCATCAACGCTGTCTCCAAGTCTCCCTTCCTTGACGCTCTCCGCGAGAAGGGCTTTGAGGTTCTGTTCCTCGTTGACCCCATTGATGAGTACGCCATGACTCAGCTCAAGGAGTTTGAGGGCAAGAAGCTTGTCGATATCACCAAGGACTTTGAGCTCGAGGAGACCGAGGAGGAGAAGAAGGCCCGTGAGGAGGAGGAGAAGGAGTACGAGAACCTTGCCAAGTCTCTCAAGAACGTCCTCGGCGACAAGGTCGAGAAGGTTGTCGTCTCTCACAAGCTCGGCTCCTCTCCTTGCGCTATCCGAACTGGCCAGTTCGGTTGGTCCGCCAACATGGAGCGTATCATGAAGGCCCAGGCCCTCCGTGACACCTCCATGTCCAGCTACATGTCCTCCAAGAAGACTTTCGAGATCTCTCCCAAGTCTGCCATCGTCCAGGAGCTCAAGAAGAAGGTTGAGAACGACGGTGAGAACGACCGCACTGTCAAGTCCATCGTTCAGCTCCTCTTCGAGACCTCTCTCCTTGTCTCTGGCTTCACCATTGAGGAGCCTGCTGGTTTCGCCGACCGCATCCACAAGCTTGTCCAGCTCGGCCTCAACATTGAGGAGGATGATTCCGCCCCTGCTGATGCTGACGCCACCGACGCTCCTGCCGCTGCCGCCACTGGTGACAGCGCCATGGAGGAGGTCGACTAAACGATCGATGCATTCTAAACGGGATACCATAAAAAGTCAACGGAGTTGAAGGGTTTCGGTTTTTATGAGCAACAAGGTCTTTGTTTTCTGGTTTTTATGCGGACTTGTCGGATTTGAGCAGCCGCCTTATCTGCCATAATGTTCCTCAGTTTTTCGACAGAAGGACGGGGTGTAACTCTAGTTAGCTCTATGATCATGAAGTAGATGCGAAATGGAAATGGTATAGAACAACTGTTTTGAAAATGATTGTGATTGTGACTGGTGTGACTGCTCTTTACATTCTCCATCTATCAACTGCAAGTACTTGAATGTTTGGTTAAACAACCCAACTTTGTGATGTTCGAAATCTATAGTTGCTCTCACGCATCGGGTCTGGCAATACAGTCTTGGACATGATCGTCGGAATACTACATCAGACCCAGATACTCCCCCGCATGTTGTTCTCGGCTGCTGCAGAAATGGCAACCGGTTCGGCTCAATCCTTGTTATGGTGCACGCGATGCAACTATTAAACCGCAGATGATTCTGCGTGCGACTCACCGTTGTTATCTGTATGTTTTGGACAGACGTCAATAGCCAGCTATGCATATGGGCGCTTTTAACCTTGTAGCCGTCCTCTCAGGTCTGGCCGTTGCACTCGCCAGTGATATCTGCGCTGCGCCAAGTCTAAAAGTCAAGACTCACAACGGTGTACTGGAAGGTTTCAAAGACAGTTCCTCCAACGTTGCTCAGTTCCTCGGTATTCCTTACGGTGAACACCGACGTTGGGAGCCAGCTATACCTAGTGGTCATTTCGGAACACTTAAGGCTACTTCATTTGGACCCAATTGTGCTCAGAGTGAACCTGGTGTCGGTGGTCCTTGGGCTCCTGAGTTTCTCATCAAGCCCAACAGCACGAGCGAGAATTGTCTTTTCTTGAATGTCTGGACGCCATCGCATGCCCTTTGCCCCAAAGCCAAACCGCTTCCTGTGATAGTTTGGATTCATGGAGGAGGTTTCACCTCGGTATGTTTTGCATTTTACGTGGAATAACTTGATCTGATACAAGTATAGGGCGGCGGTGACATTGATTACCAGATCCCCAAGAACTGGGTTGAGAGAAGTCAAAAGCACATTGTTGTCGGCATCAAGTATGTCACCTGTTTCTATTTACGAGTATATACTGATCACTCTGTCACGCGTAGCTACCGCCTCGGAGTCTTTGGGTTCCCCAATGCTCCAAGTCTCAATCCAAGACAACAAAACTTGGGATTCCTAGACCAGCGTCTCGCAGTCAAATGGGTCGGCGACAACATATCCCGCTTCGGCGGAGATCCCAAACGTATCATCCTCTGGGGCCAGAGTGCCGGCGCCGCGTCCGTGGCATTCTACCAATATGCGTATCCCAAGACTCCCATCGCCGCTGGATACATCGAGAACTCGGGGTCGGCTTTCCTCGGGCTGAGGGCTAATGACGAAACAAAGAGCAACTTTACTTCGCTTGCTAAATCGTTTGGGTGCAGACGTGACTACATTGAGTGTCTACGACGTGTTCCTTTCAAGGACATCCAGAGACATGTTGAGGAAGCAAAGACTATGAGCTTTGTCCCTGTTGTTGATGAGAGGACTGTGTTCTCCGACTATACCAACAGAATCCTAAGCGTCACTAAACTCGTGAGTTGACCTGAGTGGCATATCTGTCTATCAATACTGACCTTTCCTCACCAGCCTACAATCATTGGCACAAACCGAGACGAAGGAGACATGTCAGACCCTCCAGTGCAAGGCGATCAGTCTTCTGATCAAGTCAAACCCGACAACACTTTCCACTGCCCGGCACACTACGAGACCATCCTTCGATCTTCCGCAGGCGCAAACACATGGCGTTATATGTATTCCCCCAACTTTACCAACATCATGCCTGGAGGAGAGGGTGCATTCCACAGCGCCGAACTGCCCCTGATTATGGGAACTCATGATGAAGCTCGCGGAAAATCAAGCAAGTTTGAGTACGAAGTCAGTCACGCTATGCAGGATTATTGGCTTGCTTTTGCGCAGGATCCTTCTGCTGGTTTGGCCCGCAAGGGATGGAAACCGACGCCAAAGACAGGAGTTCAGCAGGGAATTGTCTTTGGGTCCGACAATCAGATTATGGTGAAGCCGTATGCCTGGACTAGCGTGGAGACTGGATGTAACAAAGCCGGTGCTGCTAAGAATTAGATGACATGGGTATGGCTAATCCATTGCCTAGAGGTTGGATACATGTCTGGCATCTATCGAACACGAATGCTTTGCAAGTATATAATGCAATTCAGTACATTGATTGACATTGAACTTGAAATAACAAAACTCACTATTGACTATGGGGGTATATATCTATCTTTATAGTATGTGGTAAACAATAGTCCAATCTTATATCCAATCCTGTGTGCTGGTCATGGACGACGACCACTCTTGCACTTGTACACGAATGAGCCAAAATGGCGATTCCTGTGGGGCCTTATCCTCATCTTCAGTTTGACTATTCGGCAATCGCTGGATATGACCAGCATATTCGTGCAATTGCAATTTTTGGAGCAAGTGTGCGGTTCACTACACAAGAACGTAGAGAGCACAGATCTAGAATGTTATCAGTGATGGTCTAAGTGAGGAGATGAAATAAACTTACCATGCTGAGACCAAGGACCATTGAAGCCCAGAAACACACATTATTCAAGGTCTCCTTGCCGCGAACCCATCGTGTACGCTGGAGCATAACGATAGGTAGCTGAAGCATTTGACAGACAAAGCCGTAACCACGGAACTTCTTGGTAATACATGCCATGACGATCTCGTGGCCAAATGCCGAGATGAGGAACGTAAGCGCAGTGGCAGCACCCCTACCGATCCGAGGGCGGGAAGCGCTGTAAACGTGACGTCGAAGAAAGCTATATACAGGAATGTTCCAT
Source organism: Fusarium nodosum (assembly GCA_014898975.1). Classification (NCBI taxonomy): domain Eukaryota; kingdom Fungi; phylum Ascomycota; class Sordariomycetes; order Hypocreales; family Nectriaceae; genus Fusarium; species Fusarium nodosum. The sequence continues at coordinate 16,577 of JAAVUE010000097.1, read as the reverse complement.
TCACGAGAGAACTCCATCCAGTCGGTTGAGTTCCACCAGTCAGAGTAAAAGTGTCGATCAGCGAAAAAGGTAATCTCAGCGAATGCGCCAAGGACATATTCGAAAATGACAAGGAAGACAAGGAGGAAGGTGATCATGAAAGGAAAGAGAAGCCATGAGATGGTCTCGGCCAAGATGAGAAGCTTCTCAGACACGGAGGATACTGCCGGTACAGCATCGAGACGTTCCGAGGCATCCAAAAGGACAGGTAAGATAAAGTCTTCGGAAATGATGGTCAAAAGAAAAATGCAGCCAAAAGTGGCAACAATCTTTGAGATCAGATTGATCCAGTTGATATGCGTTGTTCGGGGATACTCGATCTCATAACAGAGTGTCGGGCAAAAGATGTAATCCGTATAGTTTGACCAAGTCAAGTTGTTTGGGTAAGTGACGTTGCCAATGGGACTCGTAAGCTCGCGGGCAAGGTCCTCTCGTATCTCGTCAACTTCATCGGCACTGTTGCTGGGGCTGGCCACGGGGCTGGGGGCTAGGAGATCGGGGTTGATGGGCTCCTCGTCATTGCTCTTGTGACCGTTGATGCCATTTTGCTTGGCTTCTTGCTTCTTCTGGCGTTGTCGGCGACGCTTCTTTGCGCTGTTGCTGGTAGACCCTCCCTTTGTAACACTGGCAGGTAGATCGGTGCTAGGGTATTGGTAGGCGGGGCGTCGGTCGTGAGACGAGAAAGGGTTATCGAGAGCGTGCAGTCGCTTTTCCGTTTGCGACAAGTGTCCGTTGTAGAAGGCATAAGAGTGCATCTTCATCAGGAGAACCATGGTATGCAGGAGGAAGAAAACTTGCGAGGTCCACGTCCACTCGAAGTAGAAAGGGACAACGATCCAAAGAGTAAGCCAAGCAACCTGGTAAATGCTCTGAATAGCAATTCCGCCTCGATTCCAGTCCAAGAAGCTGCCTGGCTTTGCGTTCCTTGCAGCACGGTTCAGAGGTAGACTGACAGCAGTCGTCGCAACCATGAGGAAATCAGCAATGGCAAGGTGCCAGATCTTGACAGTAAAGAGACCCCATATTTGCACTCTCAGAGGGAAACCGGTGTCTTTAAGATTGCGCAGCATGGAAGTGATGCCCATAATGGCAAGCCCAATCCAAAACAAGTTGAAGAAACCATGGAAGTCTCTGTAATCACTCTCGGGGTCGAAGTGACTCACGCGTGAGGCGAACTCGATCGTGGGAAATATACGGCGGCGTTGTTCAGCGCGAACTTGTTTTCGAGCGGTGGATAGGGACTTGACAGATGGGGGCGCATTCTCTGGGACGGGTGTAGAACGACCGCTGTATACAGTTAGCCTGTGATGACTTGAAGATGCGGTCTTTGTACCTAGTCAAACCACTTGCTGATCCTGTGCTGGCGTTGTCGGGCATTAGATGCTCACCATCACTAGCTGTTGTCATGCGAACAACATCAGAGACTTGTGAATGCTTGGGTTTGCGCGGTCGAGGACGAAGGACGTGGTCATGCTCGCCAGCATGGCCATTGCCATTGGGAAGAGTCTCTATCGAAGAGCTCATGGTCGCGATGTTGTGTGGTGGTATGTCGCGATCAATGTTGAGGATTCATTCGGCAAGATTCCAAAGGGGAAGATTACTATATGTCGTAGCTCGGCGAGGACGGAAAGTCGGAAATAAGACTTGAGTCAAGTTTGTCGTAAATGTGAGACACGACAGCGAATAGTCTCAAGGGAGCTAAAAAGTAGCTTGTATTTTAGACTTGATGTGTCGTCAACGACGTTGAGGGGATAATATAGAAACAATAGCGGCAGATATAACTCTGTGAGGGAAAGAATAAAGGAGCGACGCGACGTAACTGCAAGACAGCCAAGAAATGACAATACTTGTTTGTTTGAATCCTTCAAGTAAGGACCTGAATGGGTGGAATTGGGTTGGGGTTACAATTATAGCGGAGGCAGCGGCGGATGACAGATGGAAATAGACCTGGAGCTGGAGCTGGAGCTGGAGCTGTCCTTTTTTTTCTTCTTCTTGGGGGTGAGATGAAGTGAAGTGAAGTGAACCCCTAACTTTATCCCATGACGTAACGTGGGATGGGGGGTCTTGACTCCTTCGTCATTCCTGCACGCACTCAAGGATCATCTCTCTACTCATGACAACGCATTCAACCCTCGTGACCTAAAGATACTAGTAGCCTGTCCAAAAGTCAATTCGCCTCGTTCAGGCAGAATCACTTCCTCGTACAAACATTCATTCTTAGGACACGACGTCTAATACCCTTAAGAATTACGCCTCCTGCATACCCACAACGCACCCTTGCTTAACGAGGAACTATACGCGTATCATATATCGTCGGACTCTTTTTTCGTTTCCGCGTGTCATTTCCTTTACGCTTATTCGTCTACAGCCAGTTTCAAACGGTTGGTCTTGTCTGATGTGATTCGTTTCGTATCAGAATCCTTGCAACATATGTTCTCCTCATTATCCCCAGTCGTTTCTCGATTCACCACTGATCCTCAGGGTATCGGATACATAAGAGACGAAATTAGTAGGCCCGTTTATGTTGTTGAGGCCAGACTTGTGAACTATTCATTTTTGTACCCTATACGCATGCTTGACACGAAAGTCACAAAGACAAAGCCCGCCTCTGGCTTGCCAGAGATTAGAATATCTAGTTAGACTTGTGCTTGTTGAGGTGTGACTGACTTATCTATGACCACCACCTCAACAGATCCTTTTCGTCCCCCGTCTTTGCATGAACAATCTCTCCATAAACCTCTTGGGACGTGATGTTCCAAATATGCCTGACAGCTAGACAATTTTCCCATGAATCCCCATTCTTGCCCAAAAGATTTCTGCCTCATGGCCTTCTGCATAAGCAGTAATAGTTCTCACCACACAAATACCTACCACACCTCTTAATCTTTGTCACAAATGGAAGGAAACTGGAACTTTGCATCAAGGTTATTGTACTGTTCCCGAGACGCCAGTTGATGAGATAGTGCGGCAACGTTCGCCATGCTCAGACCACCATCTTCCATTTCCTCAACTGTTCGGTCGAGCAGCTTGTATTCGAGGACACTGAGTCCCAACTCCCTTGCTTCTTTTCGGAAGTTCTCCAACTGCCCCTTGGACCAAAAGGCCTTCCCGTTGGACTTTGGTCGCACATCGGAAAAGTTTGGGTCAACACTGGCCGCATACTCGCGGAAGCATTGAACAAGTTCACTGTCGTCTCCCAGAAGATGGCATAACCCCTCGCCAATCTTCTGCAGACTGTCCATGGCCGCGTTCTTTGGGGGGCTGCGGGTGCTTATTCGCCGACGCTTGGTAGGAGGTGCTGCATCTGTGGATGCTTGGTCGAGAGGTTGCAGACGATCCATCCTAGCCATCATTTCGGCCGTAGATTCCCGGTATTCGTGCAGGAGTTCTTCCTTGAAGTTGCGAAGATCTTTTTCCAAGCGGGTTTGAATGATCTCTGGCATCGTAGCAGTGTGCTCTTGGACGGGAGAGGTGTACGTGTACTCCATGAGGTCTTCGTCAGCGTCCCGAATTGCATCAAGCCATCCCCTGCTGTACTGTTGGCACCAGATGGAGACTCTGTTCTTCATGTCCTCAGTGAGCACTTTGATCACAGGCAGCGATAGCCATTCGTTCATTTGTGGGACGAGAGTTGCTTGGTCATACCCTCGATGTCCAAGGGTTTCAACGATGTCTCCAGCGTGCGCCATGGCCGACTCTCGGGTCATGATATATGTCGCTTCAATGAGCCGGGGCCCGATACTTGTAGCCGAGGGTGTAAAGGGTCGTCTTGGCCGCTTTGGCGACGATACAAACAGACTTGATTCTTCAGAGGCCATCTTGTGGAGAATTTGGATGAATAGAAATTCCACTGAACAAGTGCAGGCAAGCAGGTTTCGGACCACTTTGCCTCTGGGCTATGTTAGCAGATATTTCTTGCGCCTAGTCGGCTTGCTCACTCACTAAGGTATGCTGGTATCTCAATACCAAATTTTTGTTTAACGATCGCAAGCAGGAAGTGAATGAGGAATTCTGAGGTTAGGTTGAGGCTGTGAGTTGAGATTAGAGGGGAGTGGAAATGGAGTGCGGCATGTAAACAAACGGCATGCAGCTGGCGGCAGTGACAAGCCGCAACACTGGCCAACAGTGATTCACCAAAGCTAGCCTCAGATCACCGGTAAAAGCAACAACGCTATATAATTCACAATCACCACTATGAAGAGTGGTTTTAGTTTCATCCCAATAAGAAACTGGTGTCAGTGTCGGGGGGTTGCATAGTCGCATCGCGAACTTCCCAAACTGCCAATCGAAACTGATACCATTCCAGCACCATACATCATTACCTAGTTTGATCCTGGATACAACTGAGCATAAGACGACTGCGCTTGAGTTCGACTAGTTCGTGTTTGGTCTACATACATCTTTCATCAATCCCAAAGTGTTCCCCTATCCGGGACCTAACAAGGGTGACCAGACGTATAGTCCTTTATAGTCGTAGTAAGGTATGACAGTATCAACTGAGTTCATCGTGTTCATATGAGAAACAACCTTGCTTTCACAATTAATTTGTCGGGTTATCGCTATGGTACTGTATGCCAGCAGAACCAGTTAGTTCTGTGTGCAAGCGCATCGTACATCTCATGCCTTTGGCGCCATGCCTGTATCCTAAACGTAGTGAGAGATATAGTCGCTATGTATTGCCAGTACGAAATGGGCTACAGAATGAAATAATAACCATAACAGCCAGTCCTCTTATCATTATAGCAGACTTCCCGGTTAGCTTTTACTGAACCGGGACGACAAGAATGATGTAGTCACTGTTCCGAGCTGCCATCGTATCAAGTCATAATCCGGTATGGTGTAGTGGCTAACATTTCGCGCTCTCATTCAATGAGAGAGAATCATCTCGATCCGCGGAGCCCAGGGTTCGATTCCCTGTACCGGAGTTTCCTTTTGCTCTCCTTTTTGCTTGCTGCTTTGTCTTCCTGATCAGTGTCTAGGCCAAGCAAGGGCTTGAAGTAGCCAAAATTTGATCGGCTGAATACGGGCTACTGCCTCTGCCACGCATGTGCTGTTCCTGCTTTATGTTTGATAACGACCTAGTGAGACGTCCTGTTGTTCTCAAGTGTGGGAAACAGGTGGCCTCTTTCATGACACGGAGCCAGTAGCTCGGGAGACGTTCCTCCTCGGACAGGTATTGATTGAAAGGCACTCTAACGCTAGAGTGCTGGACTGAAGAAACAGCTATCAGCAATGACTTACTCCTATCATGTTGAAGACAAAGCACTACCTGCCCACTATCTTTAGCTCCAGAGACTTGGGCTCTGCAAATAGAGACCCTGCATTATACGCTTACGAAGGCACTCACTACATTTCCACTGCCGGATGAAATTGGTCTTGCGCTATCTGATGCCTGCTCCCGCATACAATTGAAAGCTCTATCACAAATGAGAGCATGATGTGTTTCGTTGCACCATCGTTTCTGGTCAAACCCCTAGGTACTGGCTGGTGTATATAAGTAGGCAAATCCTTCAAGACTACTGGGTCAGATTACTGTCACCTCTGTCTACAAAAGTCTGCCCTTCCTGTTCCGAAGGAGAGCAAAAAGAACTAACTCCGGTACAGGGAATCGAACCCTGGGCTCCGCGGTACTGATCTCTCAAGTCATGAGAGCGCGAAATGTTAGCCACTACACCATACCGGATGATGATTCGTTGGGAGCTGATGTTGCAACACTGTTCCAACCTCGTCGTGGTGCTGAGCAAGACACGAAAGGGGCTCCATCCCTCAGGAGTAGATAGACCGTTCCTTCACCTGAGTGCTCGTTTGTGGTAGGTTGTATAAGAAGACATTAGGAGACTGGCCACCAAAATGCTTGACAGGTGACAGTTTCATGGAGACAGCCTCGTGAGTGGCGAAGCGTATTGTCTGTTATCCATCCCATAGAATCAGAACAACTGGGATCTTGTTCCCAAAGATACTGCCATTTTTAATAACTAGTCTATATATGTCTCAATACTCAATGTTGTATTTTTCCCTCGACTGTAACGGCGGAAAGGTATTGATTCGGTAAGAGCATTGGGAAGTGTCAGTTGTTTTTCAAGGTTTCAATATCACGAACTTTTCTAGCGACAACTCAAAGGTCAGAGGCTTTATAGCAAAACCACAAACGTAGCCACTGTCTAAAGAGATAGCGTTTAAGTTGGTATCAGTAACTGGCATAAAAAATATCCAACATGCAGTTGTTACTTTATCTGTGAGGTCAGTGACTTGAAGTCGACCCACGCTGATCTCACAAAAGATGCAACTGGCAAAAGAATGTCGGTGGAGAGGCTCGAACTCTCGACCTTTGGATTACCCTGGTTTACAACCAAGTCACGGTTAACGACTATGAGACCAACGCTCTAACCAACTGAGCCACACCGACATCTGATAACTGAATGACTCTATTTTCACTACATAGAGTCATACCACACTAGTACGTACAAAATTTCGCTCTTTTCGATACATTCGCGCATCGTCATTCGCTATCGCTTCGCTCTTTCGTCCTCTTATGGTAATGCTGCGCCTCGCGTCCACGCACTACACATCCATCAATGCTAGGCGGCCGCGTTTTACTCCGCCTAGGGGCGATGATCTTTTGGCGTTTGGTTGGGCGGGATTGCGTAGACTTGTTGTAAGAGAATGCGACGTATGTTGGCTCATGGTTGACAGAAAAGCCGGCCTCTAAGCTCTAAGATACAAAAACAAATAATCCAAGGATCAGGCCTATAGAGTATAGATCGACTTTCTAATTTTGTCTCTTGTTTGTCTAGTGGCAACCCTTCCAGATATACTGCCCGAGTGCTGGGCGGAAAGATGGTTTGTATATAAGGATGAGTGAATCTGGATCAAGACGATCAGAACATTACAGCATTCTCCCAGGCTTTCACATTACTTCCCTACTAATCCCTCTTCAATTTATACAACGTCTTCAACATCTCCCTCATCATGACTGTCTATACCACCAACACCTCTATCGACCCTCTCAAACAAGCCGGTCAATTTCCGTCTTGCAACATTCGACCCAACAGCACAGAATACTATTACACTCAACCACAAGATCAAGATGCTGTTCCTCGCAACAAGCCAACTGCAGGTCAACGCTTGCACAAAATCAGCTCCAAGGCTGGTTCACCGCTCAACAAAGCTGCAAACTTGGTTGGAGCAGAAGGGTGGTGGCCTACTACCATGGACAAGGAGTGCGCCAAAGCTGCCCGTATCCTTCACTCTTTCACCAGTGAGTGTTTCTCTGTCTGTATAGAAAACGAACAAAACTGACTTGTGTTTGCAGACCTCAGCTCTTCTACGTCCCCCAATAGCAAAGGGCCTTTACACCCCACCGGTCTCACTCGGAAATCGATGATCAAGATCCCTCCTGCTGTGCTTCAAAACGCCGCCGGTCTCGCTATCTTCAACGTCATTCGTGCCGGCGCCTGCCATGGCTCTCTCTCCGGTGGCTCCGGCGTAGTCATTTCTCGCCGTTCAGACGGCACCTGGTCTCCTCCCTCTTCATTCATTGTAAGCACACTCGGTGCAGGCTTTGTCTTTGGTCTTGACGTATACGACTGTATCTGCGTCCTCAACACGCCTGAGCAAGTTGCCGCCTTCACAAAGCCTCGTGTATCTCTCGGTGCAGAAGGTTCCGTTGCTGTCGGTCCTGTTGGAACAGGCGGCAGCATCGAGGCGACCCTCAGCAAGACTGCTGCTCGACCAGTGTGGAGTTATATGAAGAGTCGTGGTTTGTGGGCGGGTGTTCAGATTGATGGTACTATTGTCGTTGCACGAGGTGATGCTAATGCTACGTTTTACAACGAGCGCGGTATCACCGCAGAAAAGATTTTGCTTGGTGACGTTGCTTGGCCCATGGCTGCTAAGCCTCTGTTTGAAGTGCTGCAAGCGCTTCAGGGGCGGGCTACCTATGATCGCACTGTCGTGCAAGCAGTGGGTGAATCTCCCACCCCTGGTGATTCCATCCTGTCTGAGAAGCGGGAAATCTATACCGATGAGCCTGAAGATTACAAGACTGGTAGCTCTGAAAAGCCAGAAAGATACACCGATGAGCCTGAGGAGCCTGAGATTGGTGGCTCTGAAGAGTCGGAAAGGTATACCGATGAGCCTGAGGAGTCTGAGATTGGTAGCTCTGAAAAGTCAGAAAAGGCCGATGAACTTTCGAGTCAGAAGGCCCAAGAGCCTCCGATGCTCATAGTTACATCTCCTACCACTATTCATAGTATGGAAGACCTTCCCGGTTACGAGGTTGTCGAGAAGGATCACGTTCAGGATTTCGGCGAGGGCAGGGCTTCGGCTTGAGCTTGAATTTGGGCGGCTTCTTCTTGGCCCTCTGTCTATCTAGGTTTATTTGTCTTACGTGACAAGTCTCAAGTCTTCTAGATTGCTATCATGATGTATCTTGTTTCATTTATTCATTAGTCGCGAGCAGACCGTCGTGCTTGAGCAGGATGCGGACCTCATACGGCAAACAAATGTCTTTTTGTCAGCAGCACTATTAATAGCTATCAGTCAAAGTTCCATAATCCGAATAGAATGCTATGCAAGTCTATACAAAAACAATACTCATGCCATTCATGTTTCCGTTACTCCTTGCTAACCATGTGTCATGACTAAACAGCCTCTTCGCCCACAGGCCCCCTTCGCTTCCTTCTAGTGTTTGCATCCAGGTTCTCTATCTCCTCGGCGCCACTTCGAAGGGTGGACTCGGTGCTGATAGCAGGAGCGCTCGAGCTTTCAGGCAACCTAACCTTCTTGCCTCCCCATCCAGCAGCCATGGATAGTGTTTGCGCCGCATAATCCAAGTCGCCATCGAAGCCATATCGAAAAGACTCCGTCTCTTGAAGTGGGAGATGATTGAAACGCCAATCCCAGACTGAAGCGTATGTCGAGCGGTAGCTAGCAAATGCCATGATGATGCCGATGAAACCTCCTCCCAAAATATCGTACCAATTGTGTGCAGCGTCGATGGTGAGAGATCCAGCGATGAGGACTGCCGCCAAGACAGGTATAAAAGTGAGGGATAGCTTCCAGAACGCGGGCTTGTGATCTGCCCAGACCTTTAACTTGGCATTAAGCCACAAGAAAAGGAACCCAAATCCAGCAAATGCAGCGGTCGTATGTCCGCTTGGAAACGATGTGATGGCGTTTTGGATCCTCGACTGATCAGGCTGTGTACAGATCTCTGTGGTGTACATGATCTGGTAGAAGCCAACTCCATTCAAGCCGGTTTTGTTGTGCGTCTTTGCGAGTGAGATGTCGGGCATGCAAACATCGAGAAAGTAAGGTCGGAAACCGCCCACGAGTTGTTTGAGAGTAACCTGGAAGAGCGACGCCAGAGTTACGGACCAAACTGTCCCGATTATAGCATTACTCGCATCCCAAACTGACTTGATCCGAATCTGGGCCACGATATAGGTGATAATAGGCAACGCAATGGATATCAGGCCAGAGAGCCATGCAGGAATGATCCAGCCGCGGTCAGGGTAGGCCCATTGGGGGTAGACAATATCGCCGGACGTCGCATCGAAAGTAATGGGGAATGTTCGTGTAATGATGACAGGAGAGTGGTAGATCTTGTATTGTTAGCGATAGAAGAAAATTACAGGCATAATACGTACACCATAGGCGAGCGCCCCAACAAAGGCCATGCAAAGCAGATCTTGGTAGTTTACTTTTAACCATTTTCGCAAAAAGGCCTTGAGTGTCGCTCTCTTGGATTCAGGTGTTGCGGCCACATCCGAGCTGATTCGCGGGAGGAGAGGCATGACGGCTGGACGATAAGGTATATCGTCTCGACAAGAGAATGTCGTAGGGAGATGTAAGTTATTGCAAGTAAGGAATGAGTGGGATGAGAGAGAGGGCGAAGACGAGATGCGAGCTTGTGATGCGTCGCGTGCCTGCTTTTAGGTGGCTGACGTCATGGTCTGCATGCGCGATCGGGATCGTATAAACCATCACAATTAAAATTCCTGAGACATGTCCAGTAGGCGGCATAAAAAATGACCTCTAAGCTTTAGGATACCAAAATAAATCAACTAAGCCTATAGTCTAAATGTTATCAGCTGGCCTACTAATTTTATCATATACAGCTCGAGCGGCCATTTCTTCTGATACCCTGAGGCTTTTCATCGCGTGGCTACAACATTATTGTTCATGATGCCAGAGCCAGATTGTGATACCATAAAGTAATGCAAAGTCTTCTATCCTGGGAAACCTATTCGATAAGGATATATGACTTGGTTTCTTTTGCTTGTGCGCTCAAGTTGTCAGATCTAGCGCTGACAATCGTTGCTTAGCATTCAAGACACAAGACCACCGACAAGCGCAGCTATCAGCAGAATCCAGACGATGAAGAGATATATATATATATATATAAGTCAAGATATTTACAAGAAGGTATTCGAAGCCTATGTGCGATTTGATTCAGAATATAATAGCACTTGTCCGGATATTCTACTTCCAGCAACACGGCTGGTTGTATGTAGTTCTGATTGGGAGAAAGAGCCATAATCAATTGCAGATATGCATGTTTAAGTGGAAAAGGTGGTTAATAGTGGAACCGCAGCTCGACGGCGGGGCATGTGGAAATAAGCGGGGCGCGTAACCTTGTCTTGACCGGGGTATCAAAATACACAGGGACACGCCAAAAAGGCAAAAAAAAATTGGTAGCTTCTCTTTGATTGAGCGTGTCTGTGAATTCTGGTTAGTTACTGATGAGAAACTGTAGAATAGGGTCTCAAGTACCATCCTTAGTGCAGGGGCCATGCTAATCTTCTGTTACAGGCACTCTGTCAGTATGTTGTTGAGCGAACTGGATGATGGGTTCGAACCTCTGTATCGTCTGTTAAGAGGTTAGCAAGGATTATTCGATCTAAAGTTATACCGTTGGGCCAGCACTCACTTCAATAGACCAAATGCCGAGTGGTTGCCCACTCGGCGAAAGAGAAGAAAACAAAATGACTTATATACCTTTGACCCCAATACAAGCACCACCACATATCTTGCATCCACGGCAACACTTTCCTTACCCTTTCGGAACCAAATTCACGTGCCAATGATACAATATGCCTTGTGAAGCCGTGCCACCATACCAGGTCTGACACACAAGCTCAAGAACACGGCCTGCACTGACAATACCACAAACACCGCAACTGATGGAATTCGGATTTTTGACAAGTGCAGAATTACTTTCTCAGATAGTCAAAGAAAATGATTTTTCCACAAAGTTGTGTGCCATTTCTAAAGGGTGGTGGGGCTGGTGCATTAAACTCTCTTGGAACCATACTCAAAGGAGTCTTTGAAGATTTGCTTATGCAGGAATTCGAGAACACAATGGAACAAGAAATGGCTCATCTGTCCCGAAAATCTCCAAAGTTGCTCGCAGAACCATCTGGCAAGTGGTTAGAATGTCTAACCTGGTCATTTCTTGTCACATTCTGTCCCCAGTTGAAGAAAATTCCACCTTAGGGTAGCAAGAAGTCTGAGTGGTATCACTGAACGAAATAGTCCAGTCACTTTACCAGCGCTTCAGACATGAACTCGCGTCTATTATTTCTTTCCCTAGGCCTGACAAAGCTGTGCCTGCACCCACTTTCTAGTCACTGTCTGCAACTCCAGTTTCTCGAACATCAATGTTGACGTTCAGCGTGATGTGCAATAATGACCGAACGCGACTGAAAATAATCACTTGACTACAAGTTTGTTCTTCAGGCACCAACCCAGGTACTAAATGTGTCAGATACAGCTTTCAGTAAACAGTGAATGCGCGTATGTTCGATGTCCCCAGCTGCTGAACGCTGCTCATCAGGCAGGCAGTGATTCACAGCACTTTCAACTTACTCCGGCTGTCTACAAAACCTGCCACTGCTAGCTTTCTCAACCTCACCCGAACATTTTGCTTCACGCAAATACGCCTCATACCGCCCGCACTCGGGCTTCAGATCCAAGCTCCTAGACTTGGACCGATGCACCCTTGCCCTTTGTCAATCTTAGGTCCAATCACAGCAAACCCAATTAAACCTGGATTACAAGGCACAAATAGTAAAGTACTGAGTTGGACTGAACTGTGATTAATCCTTCCAATCATGAAATGCGAAATAAAAACATTATTCTATAAACATTTGGTATCATCAACGCCTCTATATGGCCATACTTGTTATGTGGTATCATGCATAAATCATTATCCATCACTTCTTCAACATACCAGGACCCTTGATTTTGCTCGCTCGGCTTCGGACTCTAGAGTCATACTTGAGAGTCTTGTCACCAATCATTCCATTCTTGCCTGTGGTAGAGCCTGGAACACAAGGCTCTTCATTCCATGCCACACCTCTAGCACGCCTCCAAACGGCAGTAGGCGAAGCCGACATAAGCTGTGTATAAAACAGACGGCAGTTGGCTGCTTCGTATCGAAACTGTACTGGGTATCCTTTGAGATTATCCTCAGTGTAGCCGTTTAGCGAGTTGACTCTACCCGCATTGGGGAGGGGCAGAAGAGGTGGGTTCGACGAGCTTGGGATCGAGGCAGATGCGTCGTTGAGGATGGAAAGTGCTTCTTTATCAGCGCTTGCGCCAGCTTGAACTTGGGCCATTGCGCTGACGATATCTTGGTTGAAGTTGAGCAAAGTTCCCTTGACACCGCCCATGGCTTGCATAGCTTGCTTGAGAGGACGACCACCAAGAGCAAGTGTACGAATATCGTAGTTGCGCGTCAAAAGACCAGTCAGGATACCACAAGCTGATGCGCAAATGCCGTCAGTAACAATGAGGATGTCCTCAGGCCTGAAAGGGGCTTCTTCCACCAAAGGCTTCATCTCAGGGTCGAAACCGTTGATGTAAGCTGGAATACTAGGCTCCCAAGGGGCAGTCTTGTCGGTTTGAAATGCCGCAGTTACGTTCTCCCCCTTGACTGTGTACGGGCCGAAGAAGTCCTTGCCGGTTTCGATAGCCTTGCCATCGACGCCCACAGGGTAGTAATTTGATCTCGTGATCAAAGCTCCGACGAGGCTATCATAGTTTGCCTCGGAAGCTGCCTCGAGAGCGGCATTGGCACGAAATCGATCCCAGCCGGTAAATTTGCCATCTGGGAACAACAGGCGATAGATCAACTGTGCCAGGACGACCGATCCACCGCCGTTGGCAGACATGTCGATGATGAGTTTATCGCGACCAGCTGCTTTGGCCTTGCGGATGAGTTCAAGCACCACAGATTGTCCCTCGAGGATGAATTCGGTCAATGTGAAACCTGGAGGGGGATTGGCAAGATCAACCCCAAGAGGGACGAAGCTCAAGATAGAGAGAACAGCAGTATCTTCATAGCCCTTGCCGTCGAGGAAGTATGCAGCTATAGAATTGGCCGAATGCTTGGCGATGGGAATGGGGTACCCAGGGATGAACTTGGATGACTCTTGGGTTGAGCGGCGTTCATTGACAGGCTCCTCAGATGTCATGTTGGTGGGTATAACTTCAATGTACTGATGGAAATCCTCGCCAGACTCGATTCCAGAGAAGTCAACCGTAGGCAGGATGACAATCTCATTTTGGACCATCTTCTTGGTGCCGTTGTGAAATTCAATTGTATACGCATCGGGGATCTCGTACTGGGTGATGAGTGTGCTTGGGGATGAACCAGCAGCGTTGCGAGGAACAGATGAAAATAGAGCATTGTATTGAGCATCAGGGTCTTGAGCGCCGGCTGTAAGGCGAGAGGCGTCCTCCTCAAGCCACTCTACAATTGGGGTGCCGTCGATGCTCTTGACAGCTGAAGGTGTGTAGTCAAGAAGGCCATGGTTGCCGCGGTCTGAATCGATACGGGAGAAGATGTAGGGCAGACGAATACCGTTGGAAGAGACGGATTCAAAGTCGATGCCTCGCCGGACGTACATGAAGGCGTTGAGAAGGGCTGGGGGGTAGTCAAAGTGACCGTCATAGGCAGCGGCAAACTGTTGGGTCAGTATGGTCATGTCAAGATAGAGGTAAAGATAACAGAAAGTTTGGCCAAGCTTTAGGAATAAATAGCATAAGCTGACCTACTAGTCGTCTCTTATGCTGGGCCAACTTTTCTGATACCCTGGAAAGGTTACTTACAATACTCCGTAGATCGGTCATGACTTCATATTGTGTCTTGTATTTGTTGTTCTTAAGCTTGCTGCGAATAGTATCGAATCCCCCCAAGACATCTACACCAGGAAACAGGTACTCTTCTGGGGGATCAGCAAGAATCTCGAGTGTGCTCTGGAACCCAATGAGAGGTTCGAGATAGTCGAGCAGCTCCAGGTCTCGCTTCTTGTCCAAGGGAACAGACTTGAGGCAAGCAATGCCAACTGACGGAGGAATAGCGAGAATAACAGGCTTTCCTTGAATATCCACCTCCTCATAGGTTTGACTTATGAACTTGCAGGGCGCACTCTCTGCATCGGAAAGGTCGCGGGATGTGATGAAAGAAGGCTGGTGCCTCGCCTGGTGCATGATCTGTCTGGGTTCAAGGGCAGCAAAACCGACCCCAGCGAGAGCCAACAGAGAGGTAGGAATGATCATGATGAGTATGGGAATGAAGAATGATAGGGCTGGCAGAAGTGCTCCTCTGGACGTCCGCCAACCCTTTTATGTCGTCCATCCATTCTCGCAGGGCAGGAAAGCTGATGGTGGAAGACTTGGAGACGAAATTAGTACATCAGTTTGTGCTTTCTTAACAAGGCTTCTCGGGCTGTTTATTTCTGCTCCTCCAAGACGTGGAGGCTGCGGCTGTGTGGACTGCCTGCGCATTTGTTAGCGCTGATGGGATTGCTTATGCTGGTAGTTTGATGGGCTGTGCTGACAGCTGTGCGGACCTGTCAGATCTCGATGGTATTTTGTTTCAATCTAGTAATTTTTTAATTTTTTTATTGTTTCTTATCGAATGAGAGACGAGCCATAGAGCTGTTACCTGAGATCTGCAACTGATTCAATTCTGTTTGGTTGTTGAACTGTTTCGATCAGGCGGCTTGATGACCAGTGAGATGGGGTGTTGACATTCGAACTGTGGTCCTCCGCTGTCCAACGGCTTTCTATTTTAAGGAAGCGCCATAAGGCGTCTTTGGATCGACAATCCTTGCCTGTCTACCTGTCTACCTGTTAGCCTGTGCCTGTTTTTCAGCCAGGCGCATCCGTACTGTAGGTACTCTGTAATCAATCAGCGCCCCAGTTCTTTATTTCGTCCCGATTCTGGGCGGAGGGTGGGGTGACTGTAGATATATTTGGGCATCAGGAGAATTGGCCTCTAGGAGCATGAGAGACGAAATAGATAGGTCAGCTTATGCTACTTAGGTTGGTCATTTAGGCCATTTATTTTTGTATCCTAAATCTCAGAGGCCAACTCTTCTGGTACCCAGTAGGGGCCCAAGGAATAGATGAGGAACATGCTAGCACGTCCCTTGTTCCCTCAGCTATCAACTTTTGATTCTCCAAAATGCGCCACCTCGTCTATAAATCCGGAACAGGGTCGTCTTGATGTTGCGGAGTTTGGGCGTGGGGTTTTCGTATAAGTTTAAGCATGATTCTTAGCGCGTCGGACGGAGCTGACATGCTACTGTGAGACGCATGCAAAAAGACTACAGAACACCAGGCTAACAGAAGGAGTTTTCGGGTCCAAAATGAGGCTTGTCATTTGGTTACTTTTACGTGTATAGGTTTCTTGCGATCAATCACCCCCTCTGAGCATGAGAACCACCAAGATCCAGGCATGTAGTTAGCACATGCATACCAAATACAGACATCAGATTTGACTTTCGACTTGCAAGGCATCTTCAGCTGTGACTCATGTGCTCAATCAACGAAAAGATGCTAAGTTGGGTTGTTCGATCTAGGAGACACAAAAAATGCCCAATTGGTGGTGATGACAGTCCAAAACCCTGATAACAAACTTTGCTGCTGCTGCCTAGGAAATGGGCGTTGGGGAGGGTTTTATAAATTAAAATAAAAACCGACTCTCTTGTCTCTTAGGAGACTTATGGTACAACAGTTAAAAATACAGAGAAGATTAGCATGGCCCCTGGTACTAAGGATGACACGTTCAATCGAAGAGATGCTACCATTTTTTGCTTTATTTTTTGTATTTTTTGCTCGATTCTTCCTTCTCTCTTTTTTGATGATGCTTCAGGTGCAACTCATAAGTGGCTGGTTACGTGCTCTAACATGACCTGTTTCTAAAGACTGACGCCCACACTAACATTTCATGATTTACGCAAGGCCTGGAATTAAAATTCATTCATTCATTAACTATCAGTTATATTATTATAATCAACGAACTGGTATGGCAGTGATTGCGAAAATATTACAGAGGTGCCAGACACATCACGTGCAAGCGCATCAGCTTCGCATCTCAGGACCCACCAAGTTGTAAATCATCTCGACCACAACCACAATAGAACGCGTCACGCTCCCGGAGTACCTGGGTACCTGCCTCACGCGTCAATTTTTTGACTTGGGAAGGAGCCTACCTAGGTGACATACCTACCTACCTACCTATC